>JAQIWS010000668.1:0-17417 GCA_034696085.1 Stigmatogaster subterranea | reverse complement strand
TTTGATATTTTGTGGTACGTCACAGGGGGGGTGGGGGGATTAGGGATTGTGACGGAAGCGTGATAGAGGGGGGGGGGGGCGGTTCAAAAAATCACGCTTTTAGCGTGACATAATTTGTGAACGACCCCTAATAGTTATAAAGCCAGCAGAATGTCGTAAATTGATGTCTTTGTAGTTGAATCAAGGTGATTAATTGAGGAAATCCAAGACAACCACACAATGGTTCAATTATATTCCTGAGTGAGTTAATGTGGGAAGGTCGAGTTATATAATTTAAGATCGGATTGAAGACTAGGATTATATTGGAAAACTATTCCTTGGTTGTGAGAAATCACGTTACCGGTTCACAATTTTCGATCAGAGTCATATTTCTTTTGGATAATTCGCGTCGTAATCAATATCGACGCTTTACAAGCTGATATTGGTGCTGATCATCGGCGAATTGGAATTCAAAGCCCGTCGTTCCATTTGGTGTTAGCGTGAGTATCGTTATACTTGTAGATTTCATTCGCAATGTCGTACCCATAATCGCAAACCAATTTCAATTTTTTTCCGTGTGGATAATTTCCCAATACCAATTCACACTCAACGTTTCTTAAATTGTAATAGCAAATTGGTAACTGTTCATCAATTTTTACCACATTATACTGTATCTGCCGTGGTTCATCACGGTTTGTCCAAAGAAAAACCCACAGTCAAACTTGGGGTACAGAACAAGGATCTTTGAGTGAAAAACAATTTTAAATCGTTGCGTGATATGTGGTACAAAAAGATTATTTTTCAGTAAATCAATACGGCTCTTTTTCATAGCATAGATATAATTTTATATATAGAGATCAAATGTTTAAATATCTTTACAGTGTACGCGGACCACACTTACGACACCACAATGAAATTGTACGGTAAGGACTATTAATTATAGAGCAAAACTATTCAAATTATAGGTATAGTCTCAAGTTAGACAAATTTTTAAACAAACATTGTTTTTATCAGCAAATGACGTTAGTTGGATTTTCGGGTTGATACTATTGCAGCTGTCCATTCGTAAAATTTCATCCAATACAGCAAATGACGATGATAAGCCAGATTGTATCAATACGTTATGTCGCTGTACAGAAGCGAGCAAAACGGTAGGAGAAAGTAAAATAATTTGCGAAAATGTGACCGATTCCATCGACATTAGAGAAGAATTGAAATATATTTGGAAAAATACTCCCACCCGAGAACTCGAACTGCGAAATTCCAACATAGAAAATCTTCCAGCGAGCATGTTCCGTAATTTGTCATTTACAGGTATAATATTCCGCAATAACACTGTGGAAAAGATCGACAAGCTTCTTTTTCAAGGTGAAAAACATGTTAAATGTTATTTACCAGTACCGTAAGATTAAAATTTTTAAATCTAAATTTTCAGATTCACGCAACACCGCAACTTTTACACTTTTCTTCAATAACAATTTCGGCGCAGAATTTAATATAAAATTTTTACAATCGTTGCGGGTTTTACATTACGTGGAATTTTCTGGAAATAATTTACTCTCAATTTCTGACGAAGTTTTTGGAGATTTACCTGTCTTACAATCAATTTACATTCGGAACAATAATTTGGTTAAAATCGGTAAGCGATCATTCGCGTCGTTACCACATCTAGTTAGACTCTATTTGGAACGGAATGAGATTGAAAAATTAAAAGAAAACATGTTCAACACATCTGAAAACTTAGAATCAGTCTATTTAGATCTCTCCTACAATCAAATTCAAGAGGTAAATACAATTCTAGTTGACAAAACACCACGCATCATCGATGAAATTTTTCATTCATTAGATCGAGCCAAACGCATTTGCCGGATTAAAAGCTAACTACATCAGTTTAGAACACAATAAATTAACGACGTTAACGCAAGCAGCGTTTGAGCCTCTTTTGGATTCAATGCTTAGTCACGACAAACCAAGGATTCATTTATGGGGTGAGTACTAAAAGTTTGCATTATCAACGTTATACCTTCTGTTTTAACCTAACTTTGTTTTTAAATCAATTTTTAGGCAATCCTTTCGACTGCGATTTGTCAATTGCATGGTTGGTCGAAAAGCCAGCTGAATACCGTGAGATGGTAAAAGGATGTCCTTGCATTTAAAATTTAATTGCGATATGAAGATAGAACCCTAATTTGTATTTTGCTCTGTACTGCATATAGAAATTAAAAATAATTTCTAAAACCACTTATTTTTGCGCGTACATAAATTACTCTTCAGTCTGGAATCTTTTGAAAAACTTCAAGCATAGCCAAAAGTTTTACCCGAATGGTAAAAATCCTTGCCAAATTGACAAAGAGCCAGGGATTAACGATAAATCGTTCAAGTATCGAAAGAATGATCATACTGTTAAGAAAATGTTCGATTTTGTAATTATTATTCATGGCCCAAGAACGATCTAAAATTCGGAATTATCGATATAAAGAGTAATACGCGTTTTAAAAATTTTTATATTCAACAAAATTATTTTTTTAGTAGGTACGGAGTAACAGGTAACCCTTTCGAATGCGATTAATCCATAGAATGGTTAGTTTTAAAGCCAGCTGAATGTGGTAAACGATTCACAGGATGTCCTTATAATTGAATCAAAGTGATTAATTGCGGAAATCCAGGACAACGACACAATGGTTCAATTACATTCACGAGGGGTCAATGTGGAAAAGTCGAATTATACAATTTGTGATCGGATTTAAGAGCTAGGATTATATCGGAGAACCATTTCTTGGTCGTGAGAAATCTCGTCACATTTACAAGATATTCGTGAGCATTGGAAAATTGGCATCCAACGTCCTCATTACACTCGGTGTTACATCGTGAGTATCATTGTAGATTTTATTCGCAATATTTTACTCTCGTCACAAACAAATTTTAATTTTTTTCCGTGTGGGAATAGTTTTCCAATACGAATCTACACTCAATATTTCTTAAATTGTAATAGAAAATTTGATAACTGTTCATCAATTTTTACCACATTATGTCTCCGACTCTCCCGTGATTCATCACCAAAAATCCACCGTCAAATTTGGGGTACAGAACAAGGAACCTCCGAGTAAAAAACAATTTTAAATCGTTTTGTGACATGTGCCAAAAATTAAGCCAAGAACTTATACACAAGATAAAGATGGACTGGACCACAAATCGTCTTTTTAACACTCAATTTCTAAATTTCCAAATGCCGTGAAATAATTCTAGCACGCGTGAAAATTATCACACTGTCTGACTGTACTGAAATTTTGGCACAAGATATCACTCGTATTTCATTTACCACAGTTAAATATACTGTACAGTATTATAACAATAATTTTCTTAGGAGGCAAAGCGGAATAATCTTTAAAAAAAAATTAGAAAATCGAAAAGATTATTTTTCAGTAAATTAATACGGCTTTTTTTCCACAGCAGAGATAAAATTTTTTTAAATGTTCCACTCCATTGGTTAAAAAGTTAGAATTTGAATGACCTTGACGATGACCTCTGCCCACATTCCTATTGGCCTGTTTAAGTAGATTTTGCCTAGCATTAATCGTTTCGCACCCAGTACAGAGATCACACACTTAAATTTCTTTGCAGTTTACGACCACACTTTAAGACACCACAATGAAATTTTACGGTAAGGACGATTAATTCCAGCGCAAAACTAACGTGATATAAATTAGTTATATTTGTCATGTAAACAAACATTGTTTTTATCAGCAAATGTCGTTAGTTGGATTTTCGGGTTGATGTTGTTCCAACTGTCCATTCGTGAAATTTCATCCAATTCTAACAACACGGCAGCTTTCTGCAAAGAACTAAGCAAATCAGAAGAAGAAAGTCAAATACTTTGCGGTAATGTGACCGATCCCATCGACGTCACAGAAGAATTTGAAAATTTTTTGAAAAATAATCCTGTCCGAAACGTCAAACAACGAACCATCGAATTTCGAAATATGAGCATAAAAACTTTTCCGGAGAGCACGTTCCATAATTTGTCATTTCATAGAATAACATTCCGCGATAACACTCTGGAAAAAATCGACAAGCTCCTTTTTCAAGGTGAAAAATATATTAAATTTTATTTACCACTTATTATAAGATTAAAAATTTTAAACATAAATTTTCAGATTCAAACAACACCGCAAAGCATGTAGATTTCTCCCGCAACAATTTCACTGCAGAATTTAAT
The DNA here is from genome assembly GCA_034696085.1 of Stigmatogaster subterranea. Lineage (NCBI taxonomy): Eukaryota > Metazoa > Arthropoda > Chilopoda > Geophilomorpha > Himantariidae > Stigmatogaster > Stigmatogaster subterranea. Next base: position 13,222 of record JAQIWS010000668.1, on the reverse strand, counting down.
ATAGAATTTTTACAACCGTTGCGTGATTTATATCAAGTGGAATTTTTTCGAAATAATTTAGTTTCAATTCCTGACGACGGTTTTGGCGATTTACCTAGCCTGGAATTAATCTCCATTCGTTACAATAATTTGGTTAAAATCGGTAAACGAGCATTCGCGTCGTTACCACATCTAAAAAGCCTCAAGTTCGACCGGAATAATATTGAAAAATTAGAAGACGAAATGTTCGACACATCAAAAAACTTAGAATCAATCGAATTAGATCTCTCCTACAATGAAATTCGAGAGGTAGATACAATTCTAATCACCAAAGTAATAATTCAATGAAATTTATCTTGTATTAGATCGAGCCAAACGCATTTGCGGGATTAAAAGCTCAAACTGTCAATTTAGAATACAATAATTTAACGACGTTAACGCAAGGAGCGTTTGAGCCTCTTTTGGAGTCAATGCATAACGTATACATAAAAGGTGTTTCAATGAAAAGCCCAAAAATTCAAGTACAAAGTGAGTGATAAAAGTTTGCATTAAGAGCGTTATTTTCTGTTTTAACCTAATTTTGTTTTTTTAAATCACCCTTTAGAGAATCCTTTTAACTGCGATTTGTCAATTGCATGGTTGATCGAAAAGCCATTTAGTTACCGTGATCGGGTAGATGGATGTCCTTGCATTTAAAATTTAATTGCAACAATTTTTTTACTGTTTAAAGCAAACTTTCAGACGGATGAAATGAGCATTAATTTGTAATATGCCCTGCTTTATGCAAAAATTAAAAATAATTTGTGTAAAATAAAACCACTCTGGATTTCTCCTTTTTATTTTGCGCGTACAGAAATTACTCTTCCTTCTGGAATCTTTAGATGGGTGACATACGAAGATTGGAGATGAATTTTTAAAAACATACGTAAAAATTAAAATTGAACCAAATTCACGCCACGATACTTGAAATCACGACATAGGTGGTTACTTAGACTGCAATCTTTCCTCACCGCAAAATTATTCGACTAATAATGTTTTTCAAATGTCGTCACTTTGGAAAGTTCTTAGTTCATTCATTCAGATAAAGCACGGCGACAAAACTTCATTAATTTTTGTTTAGATAATAATGCTGGAAAATTTCATTTAAAATCCAAATACAACTTGTGAGAAGATAACCACCATGGAAGAGCTAAAAAAAACATTTCGCCATCAAAGGAGAAGAAATAACTGTAGACATGATAAGAATCGGAAAAAGCGACTACTTGACTATTCTTCCATCCGGAATTTTTGGTTCGGTAAAATACAGACATTTACTCCTTGAAGATAATGGACTATCATGGATTGACGACGACACATTACAAGGTTCAAAATAACATTCCTCGCAACTGAATTATTTTTTATTATTCAGGGTCCAAGGACATTCTAGAACTCTTTTTTATCTCAAAAAATAAATTCACTGAGTTCAATTTCAAGTCATTGCAAAATCTCACAAAACTTAGAACTTTCTCACTCACCGACGAAGATGTTAATTCACTAACAAAAGATGCTTTTCCCTCGCAACCTGAACTCACTCTCATCATGTTTGATCACAACAACATCACTACCCTTCATCCGGAGATATTCCAAAACGTACCGAAATGGAAAATGGAAATATTATAAAACTTATTTTAGTCTTTACTCACATAGATTTTCTTTTTCATATTCATATTCAAATTTGTACATTTTGTTTTTTAATCAACCCGAATTAAAAAAAATTGCTACAAATCCAAACATTTTTGAAAATAAACAACACTCGTTAAGTAAAATTATTTTTTATCAACATTCAATATTCCCTTTCCCCCTTCCTTTGCATTGAGATATCCCATAGCAGAAATATCAAATTTTAGAAACCGTTATTTTTAAAAAAGCGATCGGAATTAAACCCAGTTATGAAATTATACGGTAAGGACACTACAACTATTTGCTGTAGTAATACGGCACAAACAATTTTTTTAGTGACATCAGTATTGCATTCAAGTCAGCTAAACTTTTTACTAAGCGCTATTAAATTTGTTTGCAGTCAATATCTCGAACTGGTTGTTTGGGTTGGTGATACTGATATGCCATTTACCCGTTTATAAAATTTCTGTTGACGCACACCTATGTTTGCATTCAAGACATCACACTGGCAGAATTATTTGTCAAAACGTGACTGATTCAATTCAAATCAAGGACGCACTGATTCGCACTTGGGAACCTACACGCTCTCTGGAGCTAGTGTTACTTCATTCCAATATAGAAATTCTTTCAGCAAGCACTTTCCGTGACTTTTTGTTTGAAAAAATTATTTTCCACAACAACAATGTGAATAAAATTGACAAGCTCACTTTTCAAGGTAAATTTGCACTTAATTTCATTATAATATTAAGAACTAATTATAATACCTTTTAATTTTCAGGCTCACACGCCACTGTGACTGACGCAATGTTCCTGCGAAACAATTTCGGTGCAGAATTTAATTTAGATTTTCTACAAAAGTTGCGGAAACTGAGTTTCATTAATTTATCCGAAAATAATGTGCTCTCAATTTCCAACGAAACTTTTGCACACTTACCCTATTTAGAAACAATTATTATTCAAGGTACTGAATTACTTAAAATCGGTACGCTGGTGTTTGATTCGTTACCACAGCTACGCAAAGTCGTGATGAAAAGTAATCAGATTGAAAAATTAGAGAAAAACGTGTTCAGAACATCGCAAACCACAGGCGTGATTGAATTGGATCTTTCCCATAATAAAATACAAGAGGTAGAAATAATTCTGATACTGTACTGAAATACTTTATACTACACAACTAACAGTTTCGTCTTTAAACTTTATGATACATTAGATACATCCAAACGCATTCACGGGGTTAAAAGTTCTTTTCGTCAATTTAGCATACAATAACCTAACCACTCTGAATCAAACCATATTTGAACCACTTCTTAATTCAATGCCTCTTCACCCACGTGCGATGTTACGTATAGAAGGTAGATAATTTTTTTTAAAAATTTATTTTACTTTTACAAAATATTTTTGTTTTATTTTTAACACGTTCGTCAGGCAATCCTTTAGAATGTGATTCGTCAATTCACTGGTTAGTTAAAAACCCACTTGCAATTCGTGTAATGGGATTCCCCTGTTTCGTAACTAATTATTGTCAAACTCCATCACAACCCCACGGCGGTGCTATTATATTTTTATCTGGAACAACATACGGAAGTCGAGTTAAATTCGCCTGCGACCGTTATTTTACCGCAGTAGGAAGCAGAGATAGCGAATGTCAGAGTGATCAATCTTGGTCCGGTGAACCCTTCTCTTGTCTAAGTACTGCTGACACGTACAGTAAAAGAAGAAATTGCGAGACAACTGAGAAAGTAGAGTGTATCGCAACTTCTCATTTTACATTCTCCAATTTTGATGATTTTAGCATTTTAACATTTATACACAATTTAAAGTGCATTTTTTCTATCAGGACCTTGCTCAATACCGGACATCCAAAACGGATTTTTCGCGATTCAAATCGTAACGGATTACGTCAGGTATGATGAGGTAATGTAATTACAGTATTCAGGAATATTTTTTACGTCTTTATTAAAATCAATGAATACTTGAAAATAGATTCGTGTCGGAAAATTATTTCCAAACGGAACAAACGTAAAGTTTGCTTGCTATGGTGGCTACGAGATTACAACGGTACAGACTCAAATAAGTGATTTCCGCAATTTATTAATTAAGACTTACGGTACCGCTAAATGCAGCAATGGGGAGTGGATACCAAATTACTATTGTTTACCTATGAGCTGTAGATGCGAGGATATAGATTACGATAAATTATTTGAAAGAAATTTGACATTTACCAAGGGCTGCACGAACCGAATTCGTCACGACGAAGAAATTTCGCTCCAGTGTAACTCACAATTTTTTTATCCTGTCACAAATCGTGAATTGATACTGAAATGCAAAAATGGCCGTTGGATAACTCCGGAAAAACAAGACGAAAGATGCGTTGCTGAAAGTACTGTTTCCGCGATTATTACTACTCTGTACTGTCTACTTAATTAAAATATTACATCTAGAACCATGTACCGTACAATATATGCACTTTCCCCACGGAAAAATTTATTTTGGTACGAAGGAATGGCAAGTAAGACCAAGTGTATTATAGAATTAGTTGTCGGAAGTATTAACTAAAGCGTAGCACAATTTTCTACTTACAGTTTTCACTCGGTAACGAGAGCCAGATATTCGAGCACGACACACAGTTAAGATTCGAATGTGAAGACAATTATGAGTTGTACTTGGATGAATCTCCCTTAAGAAACCAAAGTCATGTGTTGAATTATGTAATAATGAATTGCTTAAATGGTCGTTGGATTGGTGAGATGCCAACGTGCGAGCCAGGTATGTGACAAAATTTCAAATTTCGAGTCATTTCAAAAAAGGAACTATATTATAATTTTTAAACTTTATTTTAGCGCGTTGTTATTGTTCGACGTTATCGTTAAATCTCGTTGGTACGGGATTGGAAGTAAAAGATTGCGAAGATTTGGTTTCCGGCGGCGAAATTGTACTATTAAATTGCGGGTCAAATTTTTCTACAACGATGAGATCATTGGTTGCGGAGTGCGAAATGGGTCATTGGAAATTTAGCGCCATAACTTGTACAAACTAAACAACGGTACTGATTTTTTTACCGATATTGTACTCGTTCTCGAATAACATAAACATTAAATTTTTTGCTTCCACAGAAGAATGCAAGCTATAACCGAGAGGACAGAGTAGAGTATTCAACGATTAAACAAAATATTACCAATTTTAATTAAGGATAAATAAATAACTGGATGTGAGTGATTTTTATGTACTGTAAATTACTTTGATTTAAAATTTATACGCTACAATCTAAAAACAGGCATTCAAAATTCAGGCAGTTTGCGCAAATATTCAACTAGCCAATGATTAACCATTTTCACCTAAAAAAAATTTCTCTTAAATCTTAATTCCTTTCTACAAGACCGTTTTTCAAAAAATTAAAATACAGCACAGTGGCCACTACCCACTACTAAACTGTCACCATTTCACAGTTGAAAAAAAATCAGCACTCGACGTCAGAGTGCGCTACCATTCTTTGTGCAAACCACACCACGCAAGATCAAAAACTTTTGAATGGGATTTATCGCGTAGAGTTAGTGTGCCGCACGATCCCATCGGACTCGCATTCACTTAGGGTTTCTGGAAAACCGTGTTTTAGAAAACCGCGGTTTTCGGTTTTTCAAACTGGAAAACTGCGGTTAACCGCGATTTGTATTCCACTTTCTAATTGGGATCATCAAAAGTTCTCGGAACGCTTAAATATTGCATTTCCGAGTGAAATTAGAAGAGAAATTGTATGAATTGATAGAAAATATCCGTTGTATCATTACTTACACGCCATTCGCATTCTCGTAACTAAACCTCACTGGAAAACATATTTTACATGCTCTAAATTAGTATAAAATTGTTTTTTGGAATTGTCTCACTATTAAAGTAAAAAATGGACTTCACACAACAGCTCTGATTTTTTTAAATAATCACTTGAGAATTTCTGTTGTTCAAACTCTCATCAACTTATACTGTTGGCTGTCTGATTTCAAGGTTAATACCGTATGTCATGCACACGTTGATTCGCGTGCTAATCAGAACCAAACTTCCGAAAGTGATAAATAGCGCTGATAACTTAAACTTAACCTCGTAAATAATTTACTTGTGGAGTTGAAATTTGTGTGTGTAATATGTAAAAATATAAATACTGTCTGTGGTATGGATTCAAAATGCAAAATTCATGCATTCTTGAAACTGGATAACTAGGAGATGCAAATTTTTACAATTTTGTGTTGACAATCACTGCTGTTTAAAACCGAAAACCGCAGTTTTTCGAGGCGGTTTTCGGTTTTTTTGGGCGAAAAACCGCGGTTTTACTGTTCGAATATATCCGAACCAGAAACCCTATCGAAGGCTCAATTTCACACTTTTCTGTAATTACGTTGAAAAGTTGAATTACGAGTACATACGAGTGCGACAAATATTTCACTGTTTAGGGTGAACCTTCAGTCGGATGAAGAGAGCCCTAATTAGATGACAAGGTACCATCATCGCAAATCAAAAATTTAAGTGATTTTCAACATATTTCGTCAAATTTCTAGGAATTTTCTCAAATTTCTAACAATTTCTTCAAATTTCTAACAATTTCTTCAAATTTTTTAACAATTTCCTCAAATTTTTAAGTACTTTCTCAAATTTCTAATAATTTCCTCAAATTTTCTCAAATTTCTAAGAATCTCCTCAAATTTTTAAGTATTTTCTCAAATCAATGTCCTGTTTCAACAGCATTTACAACTGTGGATTTTTTTGTTTCGTAATTTTTTTGGCCTATTCTTAAAAGTTAAAAGCTCTTCAAATATTTTACTTATCAGTTTTGTCCAATCGCGAATAAAAATAACCGTGAAACTAACTATAAATGAATTTTTAAAAATGCTACTAACAAAGTAACAATTCAATTAACTTATCTCGTGAATAGAAGCTGAAACAATTATTCTTAACATTTCAAACCCGAAATTTTTTCCTGAATAAAATTGTATTGCCTTAGTCTAAAAAGTGGTTTAGCAAAAAATTTAATTTTTATCCAAATAAGCGAGTAAAATATGTAGGAAAAACAAAATTTGGAGAGAGTGAGGATAATGTCCCAATTCAATGAAATAAATTCAGTTGTTAACGACTAGCATTTTTTTTCCTTTGATATTTGATGTTGATGCTTAAATGATAAAATATCGTATAACTGAAACTATATATCCTTATAGACGAGATTAAAGATTTCAAATGGAAAGACAAAATAGAAATATTATAAAACCTATTTTAGTCTTTACTCACATAGATTTTCTTTTTCATATTCAAATTTGTACATTTTGTTTTTTAATCAAACCAAATTAAAAAAAAATTGCTACAAATCCAAACATTTTTGAAAATAAACAACACTCGTTAAGTAAAATTATTTTTATCAACATTCAATATTCCCTTTCCCCCTTCCTTTGCATTGAGATATCCCATAGCAGAAATATCAAATTTTAGAAACCGTTATTTTTAAAAAAGCGATCGGAATTAAACCCAGTTATGAAATTATACGGTAAGGACACTACAACTATTTGCTGTAGTAATACGGCACAAACAATTTTTTTAGTGACATCAGTATTGCATTCAAGTCAGCTAAACTTTTTACTAAGCGCTGTTAAATTTGTTTGCAGTCAATATCTCGAACTGGTTGTTTGGGATGGTGATACTGATATGCCATTTATCCGTTTATAAAATTTCTGTTGACGCACACTTATGTTCGTATTCAAGTTATCACACTAGCAGAATTATTTGTAAAAACGTGACTGATTCAATTCAAATCAAGGACGCACTGAATCGCACTTGGGAATTTCCACGCACTCTGGAGTTAGTATTACTTAATTCCAATATAGAAATTCTTTCAGCAAGCACTTTCCATGATTTTTTGTTTGAAAAAATTATTTTCTTCAACAACAGTGTGAATAAAATTGACAAGTTCACTTTTCACGGTAAATTTGCACTTAATTTCATTATAACGTTAAGAACTAATTATAATATACCTATTAATTTTCAGACTCACACGCCACTATGACTAACGCAATGTTCCTGCGAAACAATTTCAGTGCAGAATTTAATTTAGATTTTCTACAACAATTGCGGAAACTGAGTTTCATTAATTTATCCGAAAATAATGTGCTCTTAATTTCCAACGAAACGTTTGCACACTTACCCGATTTAGAAACAATTATTATTCAAAGTACTAAATTACTTAAAATCGGTACGCTGGTGTTTGATTCGTTACCACAGCTACGCACAGTCGTGATGAAAAATAATCAGATTGAAAAATTAGAGAAAAACGTGTTCAGAACATCCCAAACCACAGGCGTGATTGAATTGGATCTCTCCCATAATAAAATACAAGAGGTGTGTAGAAATAATTGTGGTACTGTACTGAAATACTTTATATTACACAATTAACAGTTTCGTCTTTAAACTTTATGTACATTAGATACATCCAAACGCATTCACGGGGTTAAAGGTTCTTTTCGTCAATTTAGCATACAATAAACTAACCACTCTGAATCAAACCATATTTGAACCACTTCTTAATTCAATGCCTCTTCTACCACGTGCGATGTTACGTATAGAAGGTAGATAATTTTTTTTTAATTTTTTTTACTGTTACAAAATATTTTTGTTTTATTTTTAACACGTTCGTCAGGCAATCCTTTAGAATGCGATTCGTCAATTCACTGGTTATAGTTAAAAACCCACTTGCAGTTCGTGTAATGGGATTCCCCTGTTTCGTAACTAATTATTGTCAAACTCCATCAAAACCCCACGGCGGCGCTATTATATTTTTATCCGGAACAACATACAGAAGTCGAGTTACATTCGCCTGCGACCGTTATTTTACCGCAGTAGGAAGCAGAGATAGCGAATGTCAGAGTGATCAATCTTGGTCCGGTGAACCCTTCTCTTGTCTAAGTATTGCTGACACGTAAAAGAAGAAATTGCGAGACAACTGAGAAAGTAGAGTGTATCGCAACTTCTCGATTTACATTCTCCAATTTTGATGATTTTACCATTTTAACATCTACAAACAATTTAAAGTGAATTTTTCTATCAGGACCTTGCTCAATACCCGACACCCAGAACGGATTTTTCGCGAATCAAGTCGAAACAGATTTCGTCAGAAATGATATGGTAATGTAATTATAGTACTGAGGAATATTTTTTACGTCTTTATTAAAATCAATGAATATTTGAAAATAGATTCGTGTCGGAAAATTATTTCCGAACGGAACAAACGTAGAGTTTGCTTGCGATGATGGCTACGCCGTTTCAACGGTACAGACTCAAATAAGTGATATCAGCAATTTATTAATTAAGACTTACGGTAACGCTAAGTGCAGCAATGGGGAGTGGATACCAAATTACTATTGTTTACCTATGAGCTGTAGATGCGAAGATATAGATTACGATAAATTATTTGAAAGAAATTTGACATTTACCAATAAGGGATGCAGGAACTCAATTCGTCACGACGAAGAAATTTCGCTCCAGTGTAACTCTCAATTTTTTTATCCTGTCACAAATCGTGAATTGATACTGAAATGCAAAAATGGCCGTTGGATAACTCCGGAAAAACAAGACGAAAGATGCGTTGCTGAAGGTACTGTTTCCGCAATTATTACTACTCTAACCTCTCTACTTAATTAAAACATTACGTTTAGAACCATGTACCATACAATATATGCACATTCCCCACGGAAAAATTTATTTTGGTACGAAGGAATGGCAAGTAAGACCAAGTATATATTACAAAATTAGTTGTCACAGGTATTAACTAAAGCGTAGCACAATTTTCTACTTATAGTTTTCACTCGGTAACGAGAGTCAGATATTCGAGCACGACACACAGTTAAGATTCGAATGTGAAGACAATTATGAGTTATACTTGGATGAATCTCCCTTAAGAAACCAAAGTCATGTGTTGAATTATGTAATAATGAATTGCTTAAATGGTCGTTGGTTTGGTGAGATGCCAACGTGCGAGCCAGGTATGTGACAAAATTTCAAATTTCGAGTCATTTCAAAAAAGGAACTAAATTATAATTTTTAAACTTTATTTTAGCGCGTTGTTCTTGTTCGACGTTATCGTTAAATCTCGTTGGCACGGGATTAGAAGTAAAAGATTGCGAAGATTTAGTTTCCGGCGGCGAAATTGTACTATTAAATTGCGCGTCAAATTTGTCTACAACGTTGAGATCATTGGTTGCGGAGTGCGAACTGGGTCATTGGGTATTTAGCGCCATAACTTGTACAAACTAAACAACGGTACTGATTTTTTACCGATATTGTACTCGTTCTCGAATAACATAAACATTAAATTTTTTGCTTCCACAGAAGAATGCAAGCTATAACCGAGAGGACAGAGTAGAGTATTCAACGATTAAACAAAATATTACCAATTTTAATTAAGGATAAATAAATAACTGGATGTGAGTGATTTTTATGTACTGTAAATTACTTTGATTTAAAATTTATACGCTACAATCTAAAAACAGGCATTCAAAATTCAGGCAGTTTGCGCAAATATTCAACTAGCCAATGATTAACCATTTTCACCTAAAAAAAATTTCTCTTAAATCTTAATTCCTCTCTATAAGACCGTTTTTCAAAAAATTAAAATACAGCACAGTGGCCACTAACCCACTACTAAACTGTCACCATTTCACAGTTGAAAAAAACTCATCATTCGACGCCAGAGTGCGGTACCACTCTTTGTGCAAACCACGCAAGCTCAAAAACTTTTGACTGGAATTTATCGCGTAGAGTTAGTGTGCCGCACGATCCCATCGGACTCGCATTCACTACACTACAGTTTCAAAGGATTGCAAACTTGGGAGTTGCATCATCATGAAACTATTATGTACGTATAATGTTTTTATTTTCGCAGTTTATCTAACTACTCTTCGATGCTGTGGTTTACAAATTATTAACAGCGCTTCAAATAATCAGAAATTTTTATCTTCTTCTACGCACAGTAGTAATCAACATTTGCTTGTTTTCTGCACTGACAACGATTTACGCCGATTCCGAATGCAGCCTTCGGTCAGAACATCCGTGCGTTTGTTTCTGGCCACATCCGAAAAAAGTCGTAAATATCACTTGCGATCACGTTACCACGACGGAAAATTTAAAAGTCCAAATCGCCAGCAACGGAGCAACTCCGCTGGTTTGCGTATTTCTCATAAATAGTAAGGAAGTTACTACTCTTCCATCCGGAATCTTTGGTTCGTTAAACTCCACGGAATTATTGCTCATTAGAAATGGACTATCGTGGGTAGATGATGATGTTTTTCAAGGTTTAAGAGAATATTTGTAGCAATTGGTCACTGGTAGTTATTATTTTTTTTTTTTTTTTAAGAAATGAAGAACGATTTGGGGGATCTTAATCTCGCTAGTAATAACTTCACTCGATTCAACTTTAAATCGTTGCAAAATCTCACAAGGCTCTACAGTTTCTCATTAAACAACAACGGTCTTAATTTGCTACCGAAAGACGCTTTCCAGTCGAATCCTGATCTCGGGGTAATCAATTTAAGTCACAATAAAATTTCTGATCTGCACAAAGAAACTTTCGAAAACTTACCCTATTTAAACATACTCAATTTATGCAACAATAAAATAACCACCATTGGAGAAAAAGTCTTCAGTTTACCTAACGCGTTGATGCCGTTGTCACTAAAGCTGTGTTCGAATTTAATATCTTCGGTCAGTTAACTTTTAATGTCTAATTCGTGGGAATTTTTATTTATTTTTAATAATCTGAATTTACAGATCCATAAAGACGCATTCAAAGATCTCAAGTTGGTAGATTTAGATCTTAGCGACAACGATTTGGAAATTTTGGACCAAGATGTTTATGAGCCTTTGGTCAATTACATGTTGAGTGAAATAACTGCCGAAACTGGAATTTTCTTACACGGTAATTAAGCAAATTAACTAGCAAAGTGTTACTTTAATAATTTTTTTTGTTTGTTAAGATAATCTTTTCAAGTGCGATTGCAGTATGTTCTGGCTCGTTAAGAAAGAAAAGAAATACAGAAGCCGCTTTGTCGCGTTAAAGTGTGAAGAAACCGGAAAACGTGTGGCTAGATTGAAAGAAAAGGATTTTGATTGTTAATTGACACAATCGACCTCAATTTCCTGTTTCATTAGCATGAATTTTTTGTTACGTAATTTTTCTGCTTATTCTTAAAAGCTGTTACATTTTTTAATTGGCAGTTTTGTTTAATCGCGAGTACACTGGTTACCTGTGTAACCAATGTACAGTACAATTTTAAAGGCTTTTAATTATTTCACACCTTTTTATACATGAATTTTGAGAAATGTAAACATTTCCTAACAGCGAACAATAAAAATAACCAGAGAAAAGTCAAAAAAATTCGAATATTTACCACCGAGATTATTGCTGAACTTTGCTTTTTGTGGAAGGAATGACACTTAATCCAACTTTAACCCCGAGATAAAAGCGTGTGACGAGATCGAATTTTACAGAACTTAACTTAAGAGAGATCAAACACAAACAATATGAAATTGCACGGTAAGAAAATTGTTAATTATTCTTAAATTGGGTTCTAAATCCCTTGTTTTTTGCAGTCAGTGACATTAGTTGGATTTTTGAATTGATTATACTCCAACTGTTAGTTTGTGAAATTGCTATTTGTCTAACTGACGATATATGTTCGCTACTGCAGAGAAAAAAATTCTGTTTTTGTCAATCAGTAATTTACGATTCTCGAGCTACTTGCCAAAACATGATTGACTCCAATCAACTTAAAGAAGAGTTAAATTTTCCATCGACCACTGGTTTCGCTCACGTGTTCGAAGTGCGAAATTCCAAATTAGACACTCTTCCAGCGGAAGCTATCAATAAATTAAATTTTTTTAAATTTATTTTCTTCAACAGCAGTGTGAATATTATTGACAAGCTCGTTTTCGAAAGTGAGTACAGTGACGAAATTCACAAATTTTTAATTTTTTTAAATTTTTTACATTTTTTACATTTTTTAAACCTTTTAAACTTTTAGAAAAAGAATTTGTCAATTCACGGAGTTCTCACAAAATAATCTCGGCGCGGAATTTAATTTAGAATTTCTACAACCGTTAAAGAAACTTCGTACTGTGGAATTTTCTAGAAACAACTTAAGTTCAATTCCTGACGAAGCATTTGGAGATTTACCCCTCTTGGAAAACATTGTAATCCGGGAAAATAACTTGCGCCAAATTGGCAAACTAGCATTCGCTTCGTTACCACGATTAGAGACGATCAATTTGCAACGCAACCAAATTGAAATATTAAAGGCAAACACGTTCAAGACTTTAAATTCACGTCCGATCGACTTAGATCTCTCCCACAATCAAATACAAGAGGTAAAGTTAAGCACAATCTCGTAATCAACCCCCATTTAAAAAATTACTCACACGTTTCAAACTTGATGCTGCATTTTAGATCCATCCAAATGCATTTTTGGATTTAAAAGCTACAGTATGCGACAAAATTATAAGCCCACCCTATTTTTGCGTCATTTCTACAAACTGAGTGCTCGTGGAAACGTGAAATTTACAT
>JAQIWS010000667.1:0-17418 GCA_034696085.1 Stigmatogaster subterranea | reverse complement strand
GATTATATATATGAAATAGATTTCTCAATATATTGGTCAACGAGGTAAAATATCGCCACGCGTCGTCATATATTTTTTAATCCATTGCATTAGATTGACATGTTTTTTTTAAATTTATTGCAATGTGCTTTCATACATCATCAAGTATTGTAAAATGTATTGCAATATACAACCATACATTACTATGTATTAAAAAATATATCATCACATATTGTAATAGATATTTGAACCATATGGGTGAACGTGTGAACGCATCATTTTGCTATATGCGTAAACTTTGACCATGACAAGCACATCAAATTATTGAAACAATGCATGAACTACCAAGTTCTAACGAAATCAAAATGCAATACAGTATAACATTTTTTCATGAGAGGTGTAATAATGTAATACCCATTTTACAGAATAAGAGGAAGAATTACACTGCGCACAAATGTTTGCTATTACGACACCACATATTAAAGGTTCTGGCAACAACTGTGCACTGACGGAGTCAGAAATTTCAAGAAAAATATACAAAACAAGTTACATATTATAATGTTGAACAAAAAATTGCAATGCAGGTAATCCTAGTTAAGCACTAATAAATTTATTTATTTTTAATTATTACGGAGTATTTTGCTCGTTTCTTTAATAAACATTTTGTTGTGGATTACTGGCAGAAAAAAAGTTTTTACTATAAATACGTTACCAGTAGTAGTAGTAGTAGTAGTAGTAGTAGTAGTAGTAGTAGAAGTTTAACGTCGACCAAACATCAAAGTCTTCGGGCGACAAACAACCTGGAAATGTACAGTATTACAGTACTCTTAAATTGAAACATTCTTCTTTACAATTACGAGGTACAAAGACGAATTTTGAAATCAAATTTCATTACGGCATCTTTACCAAAAATATACACTTTTCAAACAAGCTGTTTCTATAAGCCAATTTAAATGAAATTTCAGCCATGCCTTAATTTTAAAATTTGACGTACTGTACAATCAACTTTCTTTAAAACACACTTCGAAAAAATAAATTTTTCACCAAATTGACGCAGTCGAACATTGTTCTAAAAGCAAAACTAGAGCGAAAAATCAAATCTTTTACAAAAATTAATCAATTTCGTAAATTCATAAAAATTATGTACGTGATTTAAACGTAAATTATGACATTATCCTTTACTCACAATTGTAATTGCCTCACCCAACTACAAATTTTTTTTTTACTGCAAACAAATCTTGCAAATGGTTGAGACTTGAGACGATTGATGCATGAAAATATTAATTCTATGCGACAAAAACATGAACATCAAGAAGTTAAAATGCTCCACTCGCTGTGCAATGAATTGTTAATATCAAGTTCAAGTACGAATTTCTTACGTCAATGACTTCACCTAGTAGGAGACGAAAAAGTTAGTTAGTTAGTGATTGCTTAACGTCACCCAACGAGACGAAAAAACAGTATATTATTACTGTACTGACATAAAAATTGGAAATTGCGAAAAATCTACTGTACTTCAAGGGAATCGAATTTGTTAAATAAAGTGGATTTTTATTCGTTGCTTATAAATAATATTTGATGTGTAATAATTATACATCAGTGGAAATTTATCAGAAAAGCTCGCCAAAAAATTCTCAAAGATATTACAAAACGTGTACTATAATAATTTGGCATTTGCGCCTACATAAAAATTACACTTTTTTATAATAAAAATATCATTGTGAATTAATACAGATACAATGTAATTCAGTAATTAAAACACTTTGAAAGCAAAGCACAACAACAAAATTAATAATGATAAGCAATGGAAGCAAAATAATTCATCGCAACTCTCACAGCGTGATTTTCAGAAAAATATTCTAACTGAGCCATAAACTTTCAACTACAAAAGTTAGACCAATTTGTAAACACAATTTGTGTTAAAAATTAATCTTAAATTACTACTTAAACATAAAATAGAACTCGAAGTAAAAAAAACTCAAACGGTTGCCATTTTTATCTAAATTATAACCCTAACTTAAACCTACCGCAAATCAAAACGCAAATTTAACCATTTCATGCTCGTTGTCGAGCTCATCGACAAAATAAATTCTCACATAAAACGTTCAAACGTCGATTCATGTACGATGAATCGAAGTTCAAACTCGCGTCGAAATTTCCTAGGGAAAAATCAGCGAGAAAAATTCGAGTGCGGGTGCGGCCATCGAGACGAACGGAAAAGAAGCGCGCATTGCACTACCGCAGCGATCCTCGTGGCAAAAAGAATAAACGGGCTTTAATCATCGCAGGGAAGACAAATTTTAGTTTACAATCAACTGTTTTGAATCGCGCGAAGCAGTGTGGGTCACCGGTGACGTAAGTGAAAAGTAAACCGAAATTTTCACACTACTTTACTCTTAATATATTCCTACAACGAACATCCGCGTTGTTTGAATCTATGCTGATTCAAACAACCCACAAAGCACTTGTAGCAATTGTCAACACAACTTGCGTTTAAAACCAATCAGTGTGAAATACGGGTGTCATATTTCAAAATTCATTGATTTGATTGCAGTTGTTTAAAGTGAATTTTGTTAATTTATTCACGGACAAATGTTGTACCATATTTGACATCTATAATTTTCTTAGAAATGAATTTAAGAGTAAGAAATCGTTGGTTAAATCTTGTACAATCTATGTTTGTATATCGTTTTAATAGTGATTTTAGTTTCAGATTTCTAAAGATGATGTCAAGTCGCCGTACAGGGTCACGGTTGCATTACCGAAAATTAAAAAGGAAATTACAGTTGATGTAATCATTCTCGCGTTAGGAATCACTGAACACGACCTTCACTCATTTGTGCGAACGATAGTATACTCAGCGCTGCTACCTGGTCACTTATTCGATATATTACACCAACCATCGTTGATATCTCAAGAAGATACTTTAATTGAAATCGGCAATTGCCAGTGAGTTAAAGAACTTGGGCCAAACAGACGTCCACGGAATGCTTCAAAACTTTGGGTTTGGTCCAAAGTACCAAAAAATACATTAAAATATTACGGAGTAACTTGCAAGGTGTAGGAAACAATTTTAATTGTTTTGTTCAATGCAATTTTGTTTTCTTTACGTTACGTGTATTACGTGTACGTGCTAAGTACAAACGTAAGTTTCTAAAAAAAATCGCAAATATCGGTAACTTCGATATTAAGTAAAATGAACAGACGGTATTCATGCTGACGTCATTGAGAATTTTACTTGTTGTTGCTCATATTTTGAGCGTTTGTATTTGTAATGGAAAATATTTCACATGCATTGAAATAGAAATGTTTTTCCCAATTGAGGCCGCTTTATGCTTTTCAGTCTTTGAGCTGGGGGAGCGTGTTCGTCACACCTTATGAGCAAACTGTGTGAATGAAACACTAAACAGGATGGGGCGTTCCAAAAATTACGATTTTAGCGTTACGTAACGTGTGAATGGCTTGAAAGAAAAATTTGAAGACGCTTTATTAATTGTGCCAATTTAATAATTCATAAGTACCTTTCGAGAAAACACATAATAATAATTTTAATGTTGTACATTCATGAATTACACTACAAAATTTTGATTTTATAGATGGATTGTGCTTCAGCTATTGGTTCGAGCTGAATGTACTGGACAAATAGATGAATCGGAAGACGAACGCTACGATTTTCGATTTTTCGACATACTTTCGATATTCAAATATTTCTATGATAGTGTTAGTTATTATTGTATATTTGATTGAAACGTTTTTCCCCAGGATGTTGGAAGATTCGTTTCGCCAATGCATGGCTGACTTTGACGAAACGGTAGGGATTATCTTCCAGCCTCACGATCGTCATTTTCATTTATTTCGTAGAGAAATACGCGCATTATTGATTGGTGATAGCCGCCGATAAGCCATCAAACAATTCGCGCGTTTTGTGTCTTCCAAATTTGACGACATTTTTGATCAAATGAGTCACGAAAGAATAAGCCCGATCATCAAACACACGACAAAAGGGGATACCTGTGAAGCATTATTTTCTGTGTATCTATTTTTAGCTTTACGGATTTTTAGCCTTACGAAAAGGCTCAGTGGAATTGGTCTCAGCTACTGATCGATTACACATTGATTGGGATAATTTGAAATTAGGCTGGCAATGTTTACTTGATTAGGAAATTTATTCAATCTAAATCATCGAGCGAAGGGTATAACCGGCAAGGGTTTCATGCGAAATAGCTAATTTGATTAGCCAATTGTGCAATAAGCAGGCTATAAGTTATCGTTATTTTTGTAATTCATCCGTACTGACATAAAAGAAATTACTGTAGGTGAAATAGTTTATTTCCTAAGCAAAATATGGTACAGGTCGACTATCTCTTATCCGGCATGGTCGGGACCGAACGATAGCCGGATTTCGGAATTTTCCGGTTTTCGGAACGGAAAATTTTTTTGTCATTTTATGCCAAAAATAGACATTTTATAAACAAAATAACGTGTTAATCAAACAATTTAACGTTAAAACTACACCTAATTCGGTTCTATTAATGTCAAAATCACGAAAAATAAAAGAACTATTTCACGGATCTACACAAACCACGTGCAAATAGGTGTTGCGGTGGGATATTAACTAACTAACAAAGGATTATGGGTCCACGATGGAGGTGAGAGTTGGACTTTACCCCCCCTTGAAATAGAGAGTAGGAAACATGTAAGGATTTATTGGAATAGAGAAGCCGCTGCTTCTAGTGTTTCTCTCCTCGGCTCGTCCTGCAGGATTGTCGCCGAGAGATCATTACCGTGTTTTATATTCGTCGCCGAGGTAAATAAAGAGATAATTTAAGGGACTTTGAGTGCCTTTTCTTTGTCTGCGCGTCGTACGTGCTCGAATCGAGGAGGCAGCGAAGTCGTTAGTGCGCGGACTGCGAAGTGCGCGTCACAACTGGGGGCCCGTCAACAGTTCTCTTCTCGTTTCTTACACCAAACAAGGACGTTCCTTGGAGCAGCAGAAGTCAACAGGCCACAATTTTTCGATTGATCGTTCTGTGGATGACATCGAAAACCCGGACTTACCCTTGCCCTGAACTGGTCAAGCCGATTCAGGTAGTCAGTCTCTCTGTGGGAGATAAGTTAAGGAAATAGTGGTTCTGTGGATCACGAAGTCGTGGAAGTGGAAATCTGCGCCAAAAATAAAAAATTCCACACCGAAGCCCGGGGAGACGTTCTTCCCGGCATTCTGAGCAGAACGAAGAAGTTTTGCAACAAAAACAGTGGTTCTGTGGATCACGACAACGAGGACGTGGAAAAACCTCGTGAAAATAAAAATTCCACACGGGAATTTCGAGGGGACGTTCCTCCCGAAATTTCACCCCGGAGAACAAAGAAGATTTTAAGCGCCAAAAAACGTAACGGTTTTTAGGCCGAAAAGTTGCGTCATCGCAACAATACTGTCAAAATGCAGCGTTCTGGGCCAATGAGACACTCCCAAAAAGTCTGTGCCCAAATATAGACGATTAGAAATAACCTCGACCCAGACATTACGCCTCACTATAACTACTCAAACAAGACAAAGAAACAACCATTTCTCTGCAAAAGTTGTTGCTATCAACATCACGCTGCATCGAAATACTTTCTTCCCGCGAAAAAACACCCGCAAAATCAATCCGACTACGACAAAATGTCCAACCACGAGCCGACTCCACCGAACTCGCCGACGCCTAGTCAGTTGGTACTACAGGTCGAGGAGGTCGTCATCTCCACCGCGGAAAACAACCAAATACCTGACGGAGAACTCGCCGGCGCTTCCACGGCCAATGGCTTTCTCTCGATTCAACTACCAAACAACGACATCGTCGATGACACGGTACGTCCGCCATCTCACGACCATTTTACTCGTGCCGCGTTGAGAGGCATGAACGCACAGATCCAGAATCCTCCGCCATTTCCACCGCAACCACGCGCCAACGCTAAAAACGCGGCAAAGAAAAATCCACCACTGCCAAAGACTCTAGCCGCGCGCACCCTACGCTTGCTACAGGACACAGTCGGCATGCGTCTCACCGCAAAACAAACTGACGAAGAAATTCTCCGTGAGTTCAACGAATTCATCCTAGCGAACGCCCAGGCGATGGCGAACGACATGCTCCGCCGAGAACTTACCGGCAGGTCAGTAACCAACGATCATGCTAGTCGACGCCATACCAGCACGAATGCCCCCTCGACGAACGGACCGAAAAGTCAATCGCGACGTTCCAGCGAACGCTCCGAGACCATGCATAAAGTGCTGCAGCAAATGACCGTTCTGACTCAACAGGTGCAGCGAAACGCGGATGCAATCAACAACATATGTGCTCCACAAAATTCCCCAACTGGATACAGTGCAGTGCCCCGTGCCGCAAAACAACCAACACCACGCAAACCGCTAGTGTCTCAGGACGTGCGTGTGCTTCAACAGCTCCCAATCACTCCAAACGTCACTAATGGTGTTTACCAACCACACCAACAAGTGAATGGACACGATAAACGACAGTCTAAATCACCCGATCGCCGACAAAACAACCCAACGCCGCAGCAAGCAACGTTAACAAACGGCCAACAAAACTACCAATTTCCCGAAAGACGACAACATGGAGAATCACGTCAAACTACTCCTATTGTCCGTGACCAGCGACGTTCGCCGTCGCCACGCAGAGAACCCCGACATCGCAGTCCAGCAAGTGTTCGTTCAGATAGTCACCACCATAGCCGATCCGGAAAGATTTCTGACATTAAATACCCACCGTTTTTCGAAATCACAAAATCTGACCCAATTATCTTTCTCGACAAACTCGACGGATGTATTTCACGTACGGGTGTCGACAAAGATTACGCTACCATCGAATTCGTAAAGACCACTTTGGGCGGTGAAGCAAAAGACTGGTTCTTAGAAAGTGAGTTCACGACTTGGGATGACTTTAAGAAACAATTTACGTTCATGTTCGGGAAGTCACAAATTGACGAGCTGGAAGATCTTCACTCAACCCGCCAGTTCCCCCACGAAAATGTGCGAAAATTTCTGCTACGGTTACAAGCCGCGTTCAGACGTCTTTCCGCTCCGATGGCCGACAAGACAAAAATCGAGACAGCGATTATGAAATTAGACTCCAAAGTGAAAGGACTTCTTAAACCAATCGCAAATAAGTTCGACACATGGAATGAATTTTTCACGACTGCTTGTCAATACGACACCGATATCGAGACTAAATCGATAGTGAAGAAGACCACCACCGAACAGGTTGAAGAAAAAACTGAAAAACCCGTGCGTCAATCTGCTGCATCGTCCTCAAACCCAAATAATTACGTGAAGACTAATAAACCTTATTACAATAACACCCCGTACTATTCACAAGGATTCCAACAGCCGATGTACCAATTCCCACCGGTCTATCCGTATCAGATGACACCATACTCGCCACCTCCGATGCAGTCTC
Organism: Stigmatogaster subterranea; assembly: GCA_034696085.1. Taxonomy (NCBI): domain Eukaryota; kingdom Metazoa; phylum Arthropoda; class Chilopoda; order Geophilomorpha; family Himantariidae; genus Stigmatogaster; species Stigmatogaster subterranea. The sequence goes on along the minus strand of JAQIWS010000667.1, from coordinate 9,985 downwards.
AGCAGTACGAACAACCAAAGTTCACTACCCCACCTCAAATTACGACCCCAAACCTGCAAACCCCGTTACAACAACAATCAGTAACGCCAATAACAACTCCGACGCCGGCAGCAACGAGTACGAGCCGCAGCCAGCCGGTCAAACAAATTCCGGCAGCGCCTGCTTTACAAAGGAAGTTTTCATGTTACGGATGTGGAGGACCCCATATGTTTCGTGAGTGCCCACAACGTACGACAAACCCTCAGTCAACGAATCCGCAAAAGACCCTTAAAACTCACCAAGCCGCAAACGTCGACAACGGTTGGATTCAACAAGACTATGTCGAACAACAACCTCAGTACTATCAACAGCCGCAATATCATATCCAACAACACGACGATCAAGAAGCCCAACAACAACAGGATTCTGAGGAGTGCCCCGAACACGATCACGAATGACTAGTGCCATCGAAACGGCAGCGACGTGGCTCTCGCCTGTTTCTCGGAAAAATCCACACAAAGACTCTAATTCTAAAGAAACCAAAAATTTTAAAATTAAACTCAAATTCGGACTTTATTAATGTGTCGGACCCCGAACTACCGCGTGATATTATCCCTGTCGTGATGGTTACTATCGGAAAAATGTCCAGATTAGCGATCATGGATTCTGGTGCCTCAACGTCGTTTATATCTAATGACCTGTTGCCCGAGATTAAAGACACTTATTTAAAAAAAAAGCACCTGACGACATGACAATTCTAACCGGAAACGGCACTACAAAACCTATCGGATTAATAAAAACTTTAATGAGCTGGCCGCTTGGCGAGGAATACCACGTTTTCACTGTGACACCCGCCGATAATTTGTTAGTGCTTGGCGTGGATTTTCTCCACAATAAGAAAATAAAAATTGACTTTGATGATCATTCGTGGACTACCCCATTAAAACCCGGATTAAAAATTAGCTAACACTGACAAAAATTTAAGACTAGCAATGATGAAACACTCATTCGCACAACAGCTAGCGTTCGGCTCACATTTAAATCACGACCAACATCAGATTATCTACGACGTGTTAATACCATTCGAGTCGAATTTTGGAAAAACACCTGGATTGTGCAGCACCACGATTTTCTCAATAAACACGGGTGACAGTGCACCATTTCGACGATACCCCCGACCTGTAAACCACGCAAAGGCCGCAATCATCGCCAGCATCGTTAACGAACTACTCGAACTCGGTATTATTGAGCTCGCAAATAGCCCGTACGCGAGCCCTATGGTTTTGGTGAATCAAAAGGGCGGTTACCGAATGTGCATTGATTATAGAGAACTGAATAAACAGACTATCCCCGAGGCGTACGCTATGCCCGACATTCCCATGATCTTAGCCAGCGTCAGCGGCAGTTCGTATTTCTCGACTTTCGATCTCACCCGCGGCTATCACCAAATTGTTATCGATCCGAAAGACAGATCTAAAACTGCTTTCGCCACACATCTTGGCACGTTCCAATATACCAGAATGCCTTTTGGGCCGATCTCGGCGCCTGCGGCGTTCCAGCGTCTTATGGATACTGTGCTCGTCGACATCAAGCTAAAATATGCTTTCGCCTACCTCGACGATGTGATAATTTACTCAAAGACATTTGAAGACCATTGTGCTCATATAACTGAATTTCTTACCAGAATTAAAGCTCATGGACTTGTCATCAACCCAGAAAAATCTAAGATAGCGCAAAAAGAACTTTTGTTTCTCGGATTCCAACTAAAAGACGGCAATTACTGTCCTAATCCAAAGAAACAGGAAGCGATCAACAACTATCCAACGCCGACCAAACTCAAAGAACTCGAGAGCTTCTTGGGACTGTGGTTTTTATATAGTGTTTATTAAAAATTATTCGACTATCGCGGAACCTCTAAACCGCTTAAAGAGAAAAGACCAGGCATTCATTTGGGGTGAGGAACAAGCTTTCGCTTTCGACTTGTTACGCCACAAGTTAGTAACGTGTGCTGCGATCCCTCTACCGAATCTACAGAAACTATTTACGATCCAAACAGACGCCAGTGACGTCGGATTAGGAGCCGTGCTTCTACAGTCAAAAGACGGTAAATTAAGACCTGTGATATTCGCGAGCCGCACATTGCTGCAAGCCGAGCGAAACTACTCAACCTCCGAAAAGGAATGCCTCGCCGTAATCTGGGCACTCAGAAAATTCCGTCCTTACATCGAATATACCAAAATAAACCTACAGACGGACCACCAGGCTCTACAGTGGCTTCTCGATAAAAAAGAACCAATGGGACGCTTGGGTAGATGGAAGTTTGAGATATTAACGCACGACATTAAAATTAACCACATCAAGGGGAAAGAAAATAACATAGCCGATGCCCTGTCTCGCGCACCTGTCACTGATGCGGCAAATGACCCCGATGTCAATGCTGAAGATGCGCATATTTACGAGATGACGGAGACAACATCAAATTCCCTCGCTTTGAGCCTTCATCGAAACGTGCAATCGATCGCGCCAGTCGACCCAAAACTATACATCAGCCCGCACTCCGATGCAATTCTCGAAGACTCAATCTTTTCAACTTTGACAGATCTCGATAAATTACCCCCTGCCCTCACAGAAACCTTGCAAGACGAAGAAACCTGGTTTGTGACGATAGCAGGTGACAAAACACTGCTGTTACCGACGATTGATGAGATCGTATCCGCTCAACATCACGACGAAAAACTTTCCCCGATCATCGAGAAATTGCTCGACTTTTACAATAATAATGACATCAAGACTACTGACCCGAAGGACGTTCCATTCAAGTGTCAATATACCATCGCAAACAACGGTGTTCTATGCATTTTTCTACCCAGTCGAATTAACGTAAAAACTGGAAACTACGCAAGCGCGTGGAAAATTGTTATTCCAAAATCGTTACGACAGAGAATCTTATGGATACACCACGGACATCCGATGTCGGGTCACAGCGGAATAGACAAGACAGTGTTAAAAATTAGAAATTCGTATTCGTGGAAGGGATTGAGGAATGACGTTACGCGCTTCGTTAAGACCTGCGACCGCTGCCAGCGTTGCAAACCCGATCAGCGAGCAAAGAAAGGACTTATGATAAATTCCGAGCTGATGGAAAGATGGCAGAAATGGGGCATAGACCTCGTCGGACCGAAACCATCGTCGCGTCAACGCAACCGCTACATACTAGTGATCGTCGACTACGCGACAAAGTGGGTTGAGATGTTCCCTTCTCAGAACAGCAACTGCCGATAAGATTGTGAAATGTCTAAGAGAAGTAGCTTCAAGAATGGGTTATCCGCAGCAGATTGTATCCGACAATGGCCCTCAATTTGTCAGCGATATCTATCTCGAATTCTGCCGACAATGCCACCTGAAACCCATTCACACTGCTCCCTACCACCCGCAATCTAACTTCACCGAAAGAATCAATAAGGAAATAAAAATTTTGCTTCAAATCTACACTGAAACTCACGCAAATTGGGATGACCAGCTTTTGGATATAGTGACTGTACTCCGGACCACACCTTCTTCCACCACCGGATTCACACCTGCGTTTCTAAATTTCCTACGCGAACCAAAAATGCCATGGTCAACGATGGGAATTAACAACGAGGACGGCATTAACCCTAACGACCCACATGCGTTTGTTAAAATTATGCATGCACGCCTGCAGTTAGTGTGGAAACAAGTGATAAGAGACGTCGAAAAAGCTAGAGAACGACAAAAACAGTGCTACGACAAAGATAGACGCGATTTTAAGTTCAAGATTGGTGATCTCGTCCTTAGAGATACGCATCCTTTGTCGTCGGCTGTTAAACGCTATGCAGCGTCTTTAGAAGATAGACGCGAGGGACCGTTCAGAATTTCCCATGACTACAACAACGGATCTTACGACATAAGTGACATATTTACAGCGAAAAAGGTCGCGACAGTGAATGTGGTGAACCTGCGGCCGTACTACCCGCCCGACAACCTAACCGTGACGTGGCCGATTGTGCAGAACACACAACCACAGTGAAATCGATACCACTACACAAACAATTCCATAACAAATACGAATTCACCATTTGAAAATATCTATCCTACAACAAATTCGATTCATAACAAGCTCTAGAAATAAATGTATCACAAAAAATCAAAAAATTTAAAAAAAAAACTCAAACCAAAATACAAATAACCACCAATCACATGATAATTCACACGCGATATTCAAAAAACACGCATTCTAACTAGAAACAGTCATATTTCACGAAATTCAAAACGGAAATCTATTTTAAAATACGACCCATCGCAAATCGAAACTAACCGACATCTTTAAAAGCCCCGCCATCTTGGCGCCATCCCCATCCCCATCCAAAATTTTCAACAAAAAATCAAGATATAACGAATTTTGTCAATTAAAAGTTGTTCCAAACCACCAAACAACATAAAACAAAACACTCAACAACAAATATAAAACAAAACAACACATTAATTCACAAGTTCAAAACAACCGAAACATGTGCGATCGGCGCAAGCCGCCATCTTGAACTCGATATAACGAACTAAGATATAAAAATCCAAAATTTACAGAAAATGGCAGCATTCGCTTATGACTATGACCTTGTCGGCGACGACGATGAACCGACGATCGACCTCAACTACAACTACAACCAGAAATTCGATAAAGTGTACACGGACGACGAGTTCGACAGCAAAATGACGATAGACTTTCACGAACCCAATGATCCGCGTTTCTACGGTTTGTCGACGCCCGCATACGTCAAGTTGTTCCGCGCCGAAATCGACAAGGGTGATGTCTATGAACCAACGGGTGTATTAAACGCCGACACCAACCGATTACACAACGCACTTTGCACCGAGGATAAGGACCAAATTTTCGTCTCCAACTTTATGGAATTGATCGAACACTACGCGTACGACAATGAACCCATTGTGTATTTCAAACCCGTCGCCCTCGAGGCTTACGTCTACTTTCGGGACAAGACACAAAAGGAAATTAAGGATTTCATCAAGTCCGCGTTGCCGAGAGTTGCCGAGCCACTACTGTGACGCGCTGTTCACAACGACGCGCACTATCGACTTCGCTGTCTTCAGGGTTAGCACGTACGACGCGCGAAACACAAAAATGACACTCGAAGTCCGGTAAAACTCTTTTATTTTACCTTCGACGGCGAACACGAAACACTACGACTTCTCGGCGACGGTCCAGGTTGACGAGCCGATGAGAGAAACACTAGAAGCAGCAGCTTCTCTATTTCCTAAATTCCGTTACATGTTCCTTGTTCTAAACTCCAAATTCAACTGACTCTTTTTCTCGTCGGCTCGTCAACTGTTTTTCGAAGACGTGATGCTCGACGGGAGGGAGAGGGCGTGGTCACGCACGCGTCACACCCCCCTCTCTCGCGTGAGTCACGTCCTCGTGACTGCCGTGCGAAAAGCCGTTCGTGTTGCGAAAAAATACAAAATGCAATTAAAATTTTTGGTTAAATAATGTAATTATTTACGAGATTTACTATTAATAAAACGATAAGATTTTTTAAGAAAAACAAAATGGCGTCGAGTATACGTGTTTAAATAAAATAGGATTATCATTGAGTTAAAAAAAATTAAAATTAAGGAGAAAAAAAATAAGGAAGATTGGGCGTCGAGTTTACGGCTGGCAGGAATTCTAGAACTTGAAAATATTCGCGAGCCTATCGGTCTTCTGCGGATTACGCACGGCATGTGCGACCGTCGGCGAAGGTCGAGCTTCCCAAATCTTTTCCTCGTAAGCGTTTTTGTGTACGATATGGTCGATTCTCTCACGCTCCATTGCCAGCTGTCGGTCGAATCTGTGATTGGCCTGTAATAATAGTTCTACGCGATTGTCATGGACAATCGTGTCGGAGGCGTGGTCGTAATGGCTTTGGACGATTTCGGGTGTTATCGGGGTGAACGAGACGAAACGATGACTCTTTCGGATTTCTTGAATCGTGCCGACGGGGAACATGTTTGGCATGAGGTCCGACGTCCAAGGATTTTCGGCGGTCACATGTCCGTGGCCAAAACAATTGTGGCAGGGCCACTCGGTGATAAAATTGTTAATCGCCGCGGTGCCAAAACATGCGGGGCAAACCGAAATCTTGTGTTTTTCGTGGATGCGATCGAAGTCGGCGGTCTTTGGATTTTTTGGCAGCGGGACGTGGAGGAATGAACGCGGATCGCGTCCGTAGGCCGGAATGGTTTTTCCGAACTCGTCGTTGATGGTTGGTGTCGCGTATGGTCCTTGGTTCTCGTGCATGGACTCGGAACCGAACTTCATCTCGATTATGTCATCCGTCTGAGTGTCGGCATCGAGTTTTGCGATTTTCTGGGTGACGACGGGTTTGCTGTCGACTATCGTCGGCGGTGCTGCCGGTGCGGTCGGCTGTTGTCCTGCACGAACGAACAAGACCTCGGGCAATGGTTCTTCCGTCGATATCGATGTCATCGTCACCGGGATCGGGATGCGGTTAAGTTTGCAGTATTTTAAGCGTTCGAATCTTACCAGCGTCGTAAATTGTTGCCTGTGCATATTGAAGTCGCAACTTATTATTCCCGTCGAATACAAAACCTGCAGCACGTGTCGGGCGTGTGTCGAAATCCTCGCCGGCACCGACAGAATCACGTTTCGGCGGATCATCATCAGTTTTGCGATTAATTCTTCTCGCAAAATGTGGCGGACGGTGTCGGGGACGGCAGCGGGGTCGTATCGTATGAACTTCGGGTGTGATGTTACTGCGAGTTTTGTCAAGATCCCGAGTGCCGAAAGTGCGGTAATGGCGTACACTTGATGGTTTTGTAGTGGCTCGGCAACTCTCGGCAGCGCGGACTTGATGAAATCTTTAATTTCTTTCTGTGTTTTGTCCCGAAAGTATACGTAAGCTTCGAGGGCGACGGGTTTGAAGTACACAATGGGTTCGTTGTCGTACGCGTAGTGTTCGATCAATTCCATAAAGTTGGAGACGAAAATTTGATCTTTGTCCTCAGTGCACAGTGCGTTGTGCAATCGGTCGGTGTCGGCGTTTAATACGCCTGTTGGCTCATACACATCACCCTTGTCGATCTCGGCGCGGAACAACTTGACGTACGCGGGCGTCGACAAACCGTAGAACCGCGGATCATAGGGTTCGTGAAAGTCTATCGTCATTTTGCTGTTGAACTCGTCGTCCGTGTACGCTTTGTCGAATTTCTGATTGTAGTTGTAGGTGGGGTCGATCGTTGGTTCATTGCTGTCGTCGGCAAGGTCATAGTCGTAAGCGAATGCTGCCATTTTCTGTAAATTTTGGATTTTTATATCTTAGTTCGTTATATCGAGTTCAAGATGGCGGCGTACGCCGTTCGCACATGTTTCGGGTGTTTTGAAATTGTGAATTCTGTGCTTATTTGTCCGTGGTGTTGGTTGGGAATGTATTTTGTGTTGTTTGTTAAATTGGAACAAATTGTAATTGACAGAGTTCATTAAAAGTTTGTATTTTTGTTGTAATTTGGGATGAGGAGGAGGATGGCGCCAAGATGGCGGGAGCTTTAAAGATGTCGTTGGGTTTCGGTTTGTGGTGGATCGTAATTTAAAATAGATTTCGTTTTAAGTTTCGTGAAAACTGACTAATTCTGGTCAGCGTGCATGTTTTTGCGTTGGTTAGCGTGTACGTAATAATGTGTGAATGGTGATTATTCGTGATCAAATTGTTTTGTGGTGTTTGTGAAACAATTTTGTTGTGTGTGAAAAACTTACGGTTGAAAGGACGATGAGGTATAATCGGTCTTTTCGTGGTAAAACGGCGGGGTAAACTGGAATTTTCAGTCTAGGAGAGTTGTGACGTGACTGTGAAACTTTTCACGAAGAAGTGTTTCAATTTGTCACGTGGGATGGGTTCTGTATATAGGGGTGGACTTAGGACCGGAAAATATAAAAATTTCTTTTGTCTATTTTAGTGAGTGCAAAATTGTCTAAAGGTCAGAAAATTTGTTGTGTACTTTTAGTTTGTTTTATTTTCATTTTGAAGAAGTAAAAAAATTGAAATGTGAGTGTTGTGGTTAGTGATGTTGTGCGTCGTCGCTAGATGGCGTTACCTCGCGGCAACCTGTAGATTTGGGTGAAAAGTTTCTAAGTGTGCAATTTTAAAATGTCGGATGGTGAAAACTTTTATCGGGGCGTTGTGCGATGGTTTGAGAGTTTATTACTTAGATATGTGGTGTTTCAGTGAGTATTGAAGTGATTTATGTTGAATTTAATATGTTTTTCTTTTCAGGGGGAAGATTTCTCGGCGAAAAGAAGACCGTTTACGCGAAGTAAACGAGGGAGAGAGCGACCTCATTGTCTCTCTCCTTCTACGATTTCATGAAACTTTCTCGTCGCTGTGAGACTGGTCGCTAATCGTGAGTGTTAAAGGGAGTAAATTGTGGTGGGATGTGATGAAGGTGGGAATTTCATCGGTGTGATCGTTTCCAACTTTATTGTTAGAGCAGTTTAGCGTTAAAGATTTTTTGAGAGCTTTGTTACAATTTTTTGGTCAATTTATGTGAGTTATTTGTTTGATGGATTTAGAGAAAGAAATTCTGAGATAGTTTATTTTGTGGTTTCGCTAATTTGAAATGGGGGATGAAATTTATTTATTTATTGTTCTTGTTTCCATAAATTTGTGATAAATTCAAATGGCGCGTTTATCAGCTGGATTGGTTTTGTTAGGTGAGATTCCATTTGATTTCGTTAGAGATTATTTCGGGTTTGAATTTATAATTAATTTTGAATTTTGTGTGATACATATGTTTCTAGAGATTGTTATGAAATTGTTTGTGTAGTGGTATCGATTTCACTGTGGTTGTGTATTTTTTACGATCGGCCATGTTACTGTTAAGTTGTCGGGTGGGTAGTACGGCCTTAGATTCACCACGTTCACTGTCGCGACTTTCTTTGCTGTAAATATGTCACTTATGTTGTAAGATCCGTTGTTGTGGTCGTAGGAAATTCTGAACGGTCCCTCGCGTCTATCTTCTAAAGACGCTGCATAGCGTTTGACAGCCGACGACAAAGGATGCGTATCTCTAAGGACGAGATCACCAATCTTGAACTTAAAGTCGCTTCTACCTTTGTCGTAACACTGTTTTTGTCGTTCTCTAGCTTTTTCGACATCACTTATTACTTGTTTCCACACCAATTGCAGACGTGCGTGCATGATTTTAACAAACGCGTGGGGGTCGTTAGGGTTAATGCCGTCTTCGTTGTTAATTCCCATCGTTGACCACGGCATTTTCGGTTCGCGTAAAAAATTTAAAAACGCAGGTGTAAATCCGGTAGTAGAAGAAGGTGTGGTCCGGAGCACAGTCACAATATCCAAAAGGTGGTCATCCCAATTCGCGTGGGTTTGTGTGTAGATTTGAAGCAAAATTTTAATTTCCTTGTTAATTCTTTCAGTGAAGTTAGACTGCGGGTGGTAGGGAGCAGTGTGAATGGGTTTTAGGTGGCATTGTCGGCAGAATTCGAGATAGATGTCACTAACAAACGAGGGCCATTATCGGATACAATCTGCTGCGGATAACCCATTCTTGCAGCTACTTCTCTTAGACATTTCACGATTTTATCGGCAGTTGCTGTTCTGAGGGGGAACATTTCGACCCACTTTGTCGCGTAGTCGACGATCACCAAAATATAGCGGTTACGTTGACGCGACGATGGTTTTGGTCCGACGAGGTCTACGCCCCATTTCTGCCATCTTTCCATCAGCTCGGAGTTTATCATGAGTCCTTTCTTTGCTCGCTGATCGGGTTTGCAACGCTGGCAGCGGTCGCAAGTTTTAACGAAACGCGTAACGTCCTTCCTCAATCCCTTCCACGAATACGAATTTCTAATTTTTAACACTGTCTTGTCTATTCCGCTGTGACCTGACATCGGATGTCCATGGTGTATCCATAAAATTCTCTGTCGTAACGATTTTGGAATGACGATTTTCCACGC
>JAQIWS010000666.1:0-17427 GCA_034696085.1 Stigmatogaster subterranea | reverse complement strand
GTAATAATAAAGATTGTAGATGCGGACACTTTCATTCACAATTAAAATAAATTCTGTTGCAGATTTAAATTTGTCGTGCAAGAAAATTTGATTAAACGTTTGAATCATTTTGTTTTTTTTTGTTTTTTTTTTCACATGGCTGCCACACCCGACTCCGCAAAATAACCATGGCAGCTCTTATACTACCTGTCGTTCAGTTTTCGATACCATGTAGGTGAGACTGAACACAGTCGGCAATTCCAGGCAGACGTATGTCAGGTATAAATTTCAGCCCTGTGATCTGGATGTCAACAACACTCGAATTCAACAACGACCTCAGGACCAAATAGGTGGACATACTGAATACCAAGTGTAATTGCAGCCAGTGTTTACGATAGATTTTTTTATTTTTCCTGCGTAATAATAAAGATTGTAGATGCGGACACTTTCATTCACAATTAAAATAAATTCTGTTGCAGATTTAAATTTGTCGTTCAAGAAAATTTGAATAAGGATTTTACAGCAATTATTCTTGTTTATTTAAAAATCATTCAAACTCAAGTACTCATGATCCAGAGCTTCGTAACGAAAATAAAATCTCAATCCACATAGATAAGGTGAGTGAAATAATTTTGAGAAATCGCCGCTAGTTGCCGCCAACAGTTCTTCATTCACTCACCATCACCTCACCACTTACAAAATTCATATGGCGCGGCATTTTGATCCGTTTCCTTCACGGGAGTTGTTTGTGCGGTGTTATCCGATTACGTAAATCCCTGGACCATGCCACAAGATTACGGGCGTAGTCGAATTAGCTTTTTGTGCGGAATAACCCTGGGCTTAACTTGCTCTCTTTTAATAACAATAGGAGGCTATATTTACTTCCCGATGCCCTTGCCATATCTTCCTACTCTTCATGACCGTTTGGTGTTCACGCTTCGATGGCAATTGTTACCATTGTCTGCTTTGTTTTTCGCCGTTGTGTCTCAAGCTGTTCGACAGATTTCTGGTACAATTCAAGTAGCAAAATCGTTCCCAGATTCAACGGTTGACCAAGTCGTGCTGACATGTATAAGCCAGTTAACTTTTTCGACTTACGTCGAAGAAACAGCGATGAAATTTATCCCGCTATCCGCAGGACTGTTTATCCTGGGAAAATTACTGCTGAGGAACTCGAAGAGTGCTGGTTTATTCCGGCGAACGTTTGGATTGACTGTACTATTATTTTCACCCTGCATTGCTACTGTTTACTCACTGTTTTGTTTATCTTGGAGAGGAGCTGGACTCCGACTCGGAAGACCACCTATTTATTAAATCAAGTTTCTAAAAGATATTTTAAATTTGTAATTTAATTGTAATAATCATGTCACATAATTTTAATTACCATACCCTGTTATATAGTAGCATTAATGCTTTGTATTAATTTTATCTCACATTGTAATCATGCAAATTGGTAATGCTTTAATTAAAAGTTTAATTAATTTGAGTTGGTAGTTATCAGCTCAACAGTGTAATAATTTATTATAAGGTTAAATTAGTTTTAAGGTCACTGTATTTCCGTTCAAATAAAACACGATTTGGACACTAACGTAATTTTAATTTGAGAACATAGAGGGCGTTACTGACAAGTTAGGCCTAAATTTTCGATTCAGTCCAGCGTGTGTGGTGACGTTTGCCTGTGGCGCCTTGAATTGTCTCCAATATTGAGCATACGGTGAGGGAATACGTGTAATTAGGCTTAAATTTACGCTATTAAAATGATGAGCAGTTGGAGTCCGGAGAAAAAATATTCGGATCCTCAGAGGTAAATTTCTTGGTCAATTAAAGACTGGTTAGTGCTTGCTTTTAATACTGAATTTTGTTAAAGGTGGATTTGTATATACCCAGCATACATTAATAGTAAAAAGACCTTGGCGGAAGGAAGGAGGTTGCCAAAAGAAAAAGTATAATGCTTAAAATATATTTTTGTACCTGTGTAATAAGCAAGGAAATTTTTATTTATCACTTTTTTTCAGTGTATCGAGAACCCAATATATACCGAAATGCGAGACGTTTTACAAGTCGCAGGATTAGAAGTTGTTGGAGAGGTAAACAAGTTTTGAAGCACCTTAAATTTGCATTATGATATTCATTTTTGTTGTCATTATCCAGACTAAAATGTATCCGAGGGATCCGAACCGCGATCCAAGTAATCGAGGACGAGTTCGAATTCACTTGAGGAATGATGACGGAACTCCTATCAACGATACTTTAAGTTCAAGTAAATACAGTTTATAATGAAATATTGTGACAATTTATTTATTAGTTGCAATTTGTTTCAGAAACTACCATTTTGAGTTATTGTTGCGAAATGATTCCCAAATTAAAATCAAGGCAGAAAACTTTCTCCGATCAATCGCAGCAATCAAACACGAAGAAAAATAAAGGCAAAAAGGGAAAACGATAATAAACTCTTGTTTTCAAGATCACGCTTATTTTGGTCGGTCGCAAATAATTTGATAATTCAGTTGGAGTCTCAAAAATATTGCATAAAAATGTAAAATTAAGATACGTTAAAATCAAAACTATAAAAATGTATTACTAATGACTAATCTACATTTTCGCCCTGAATTAAAATAATGTTGAACGCAACAAATATTAAAATTATTTTTTTTTTATTAATCGTGACACAAGAACTTAAATATCAAAAAACTTTTGTTTATGATACATAATAACACACGACTATCATCGTTAAATCATTCTCCACACAACTTATGTTTATATATCCATTACGTTTATAATCTTCGGTTAAAAAAATTTTTAAACTTTAATTTTTTTAATAGTATATACGGCAATAATGTTAAATTGTTAATTAAGAGCATGAAATATATACTGTAATGCAACGTGTTCAGATAACGTCTACTTAAAACATATGGTCTTCAGTATAGGAACATTAGTTACAATTCATCATCTCTCCCACAATATGCAAAAATAAAAAAATAAAATATGCAAACTGTCCTTAGAAGATTATTCACTACAACAGCCCAGTTGTCAATTTTGTTACTACATAATTAGAAACAATTTAAAAATCCTTCTTTTGACCACGGGACGTGAGGTGACGTATAATAGGTATTGTTAATTTTATTATTCATTTTAATTCTTAATAAAAATCGTAGTTTATATATATTTTTTCAAAACCGTAAAGTTTATTCACGACTGATAAAAGTATAATATAAGTCTACAGTACAGGAAAAAAAATCCTCTGCCAGCAGATAACTTTGGGAACGCACAATAAATTTTTTTGTGCAAATATGTTTTAACGAAAAATTATGAAATGCAATAATTTGGAAAGAGCAGAAAAAAGTTATGGACTGAAATCATATGACATCTGTGGAATAAGTTGTAAACATAGTAATCTTGAGGTATACTGTAAAAGACTCTTTGTAGTTCCTTAAAATTTCCTAAACTTAGTTGCACGTAATTCTTTTATCATCTTCAAAACTTCTCAAAATTTCGTTGAAAAGTAAAACGAGAAAACAAAATTAACATAAACAAATAACAACAAGAAATGATATAAAATAAAAATATAATTTTAAAAATTGTTCATTCTCAGTCATGTGGTCGAGGATCATGGATGGGCATTGTGTGTAAAACTTCATCCAGCAACTGCAAAGCTCTGTGCAAATGCGCTTCGATCCAACAAGGTGTTTCTTTGATGCTTTGTCGTGGATAATCCGGACCCCATCCCTTCACAAAACTCAGCCTCAAAATACACAAACGTCTTAAATCATCAACACCAATTCCCGCTGCTGCTGACAAACCTGCCAATTAAAATTAAATTTAGGACAAGTTTTATAAACGTTAAGTGTAGATTTTTACCTCCAACCGAAGCAGGCCCCGGAATGTGTCCCGCTACAGCTGCCGCTTGCGCCGCTGCCGCAGCCTGTGCAGTTGCGGCTTGTTGCTGCATTTGACGATGACATTGGCGTAAATCAAATACCTTTGAGTAAGAGCAAAACATGGAGAGAGACAAAGATAAACAAGATGATTTATTGCCGCGTAAATAATTAAACCCACCTTAATATAGGCACTCGGGTAAATCTTATGAACTGCATCACCAGGCGCTCTGCCAGCTTCACGATCCAAATAGTAACTCTGTACAAAAACACTATGTTCGCTTAAACAACGAAGCCAGACGTCACCTTCACCTTTTAAATCGAGGCGAACGCCTTTGCCAATGTGTAACCTGTAAACAAAAAGTAATTACGAACACAGTCGTAAATCATACTTCTTCTTTTCTTTCCTTTTATTTTTAAAGCTAATTCACCTGGCTCTGTCACTCTGCTCAGTCCGGTGTACATTAGACAACGCTCCTAAACAAAATCTATCTCCTCCCGACGGATCCACGTAACCGTCAATAGCAACACTCGGACAACTGGATGGCACCTTAAATGTTTCTCCCACTTGAGTGTCCAATTCGAAATAAGCGATCGAACACCAGTATTCTGGCCCTGGAAATCGATACTCTTATAAATAACTTACTTTGTCGGTTGAGGAATTATTTATGTGTTTTACCTGGTTGACTGGACAAAGTTCCTTGTAACGACATGTCATGCTGAAGTTGATGGTGATGTTGCCCTGAAATAAATGATTTATTATTTCATCTGTTACATTTTTTCTATTTCTCTCGTGATATGTTTTTACAGTAGCCAGGATGCTGGGGTCGTAACTGAGCATCGGGGCCAGGCGGTGGTTCCATTGTTTGCGTGTACGTCAATGTGTTGTTTCCTGTCCACGTACCTGCACCTGCAAGTTTGAATAAACAAAAATTAAAAAATTATCAGTTTCAAATAAAAACTTAACTCACAATTCGAGCTAAACTGCGTCGCAGTCGCCGGTGGTGGAGGAGGTGGCTGTCCTTGAGTCATATTCCCAAACCCATTTTGTTGCATATGGGGGGACATTGGACCCATTATATTATTACCTACAATAGGCAATTCAAATATTATTTTTTAATATTTCAAACACTTTCACTTATAAATTTTTACTTTGTTGCATGGGTTCTTGAGTAAAAAATGTTGCTTGTTGCGTTGCGGTACTCGAAACACCAGGCGTTGCTGGCGTCTGAATATTTTGAGGAGGATTTGGTTGGGAAGGATGCTGAATGTTATGAGCAGGACCTGTCGGTGACGCTGGTCCTGTAATAACGAGAGAGAGCGAGAGAGAGAAATGAGCTCTCATGAGCACGATATTTATCACACGCAGCATTCAAAATTAATTATACCAGACGTAGGGAGAAGAGATCGACCAAATAGGTCAGGTGTCGGGTGATGTTGGATAGTTTGGGGTTGATGTTGAATTGTACCCATCGCTGGTCCTTCGCGTGGGAGACTATCGCATTCCGCAACATTAAGCATGAATTCATCTTTTACCACCCGACCGGGGGAATCTATTATTTTTTATTAAACCAAAGCAAAAACAAAATTATTTTTAAAATTTTCATTTTTATTTCGATGTAATTTTATCTTACTTCTATGTTGTAAAGTCAATCCAGAAAGATCTGAAACAGATAGAAGAGTTAATTAAACATAAATTGCACTTTAATAGCAAACATCCGTCATATTTTAATCGTCGATTTCGATTTTTTTATTAGTGACGCCCAAGAATGAACTGAAAGCAAAACAACACCAACTTTCATTTCAGGAATCGAACTTGAAATGCTATTACATACATAAAAATAAAAGAAGATAAAGATAAAAATAAAAATAAAAATAAAAATAAAAATAAAAAGGAAATGGGAGGAAATAATTACAACATCGTAAGCGCCCTAATGAATTCTCAGTACAACACTGGTCGTGTCAGGTGGCTCACCTTGCAAGTTAAATTTGTAAACAACAGCCATCACGTTTTGCAAATGCAATTTGTAACTAAACTACTGGAACGTGTAAACTACCATTCTGAAATCTAATCTACTCTAATAACTACCAAGAACGAAAAAAAAAAAAATGCTAAACTATGTTGAAAAATACAATGCACGTTTGACAAGTGCCACAAATTCATAAACATACTGCTGTTTTGCGTATCCAGTGTAGTAGATGTAGTAGAAGTAGTACTAGTGGTAGTAGTAGTAGTAGTCCTAAGTGTGTCGCTTGTACTCAGCAAATGTTTCAGCTTATCTGGGCCATCAGTTAGCTCTTGAGGCCAGACTAGGCAAACAGACAACACAGCCTTCTTACACTTAATATTTTCCAAATGCACCATTTTGTTTTCCCACGACAAGCTATTGTACACAAATTGATATCTCTACATAACGCTACGATAGGTTTTCTATATCTATACAGCTAAGACACACAAGCAAATATTATCTTAAAAACCACCCGACAGAAAAAAAGGGGGAAAAGATTCAAAAAGAGAAAGTTTTGCTTACCTATCCCCGGTGAAACGACTCTTTCGTAGTGATAAGGATTAACGCACACACTGTCACATTTGAGATCGAAAGCAAACTGACAGTATTTGACATGTTTCAGTTCATTTTTGTGCAAGTCTGGCCATCGCCAGATCCGCGCGTAGATTACGTGAGGAAACCCTTTTCGTCCCGCTACCTACAAAGCAAAAAAGGTATGTCAGAGATTTTTCTTACTAGGAAAAAAAGGGGAGCCAGCAAGTATTGATATTTAAAAACCATTTATGCGACTCTCGGTTCCCCCTTTGCTCGGTCCATACAGTACATAAAAAAATCAGGTCTAACAAGCTGCAGAGGGGAAACACTTGTTTTGAATTGGGATATTTTTTTCCCAGTGCATTGATCCGCTTGATCCGAGCTAACTTAGAAAATTAACTCCTTGCTAAATTTTCGTTATTTTTTAAAGCAACTTTTTTATCATTTAATACAATGTTTATTAACTTGTTCAACGAATCACGAACCAATTAGTATTCATAAATTAGCGTTAATCTCACGAGACTTGTCAGTTTATATAACCAATCTTGACACTTTCTTTCAGACAAGAAACAGTCCGCTAACGAGATTAAGGAGGAAAAAAGGAGAAAAACTTGTCAGGTTCCTATTATTATCATTGTGTAAAGGAAAAATGGAAGTGAAATAACACCATCTAAGTGAGAAAGAAAAAAAATGTTGGGAATCAATCACAAGTGTTGAGGCAGAATGAATACGGTAGCAGAAAGAGAGGGAGGAAAAGAGGGCTAAAGAAGAAACATTTCAAAACTGGTTTCTTAGGGTGTAGTCTTTAATGACGTGACAATGTAACCTTATAGTTCAACAGTTCTCATTTTAAAATGAAATCGGGTTCTTTAAGGATTATTTCCGATTCATTGTGTCCACTTGAAAATTTTTACATTTTTTAATCTCGGCAATCTCTTCGTGAATTTAATCTCCTTTTATCAATTTAAGAAAAACCTAATATTTTTTTTTTTTGGAGGGTTCTATCTTTCTTCACATTTTCAATTTAGATGTAATTTAAATCATTAATATACAGCATTTCCTGCTAAGTTATTAAATTTCAACCTTCTAAAAACTCATCGAAGGTTGTTTTTGCCAGCTGTAAGAGGAGTGCATAAATTGAGCGCGCAGGAAACAAATATTTTTCCTCTCTCTCTCTCTCTATCAAACGCGCAATAAAAACATTTTTGTGAAACGGGAGGGGAAAGCAACTCTAACACTAATTGAATCAAATAACGAAAGTGTTTGCCAATTACAGTACGAGGAATTATATTCGGTGAGTAATTAACTGATTCCAAATTTCAGTTGACACACGGTTAAAAACTTATGGAAATGAGATCAGTTGCATTGCTGTTTGCATAATTTGATATCTACCCTCTCATAATCCATCACAACTCGTGCTGACTCACTTAAGTTTCATCCAAATATTGCAAAACATAACGGGGCAGGGAGAGTGGGAGTTGGTTTCATTGGCACGAGTCAAAGGAAAAAATAAATGACTAAGCACTGTAAACGGTGTTTAAGCAATTACAAATGCGTTTAAATCGAATTCATAACGTACTCGCTAACGCTACTTTAAAATTGTAGTAGAATATTGATGTTGCGTTTCACGGGTTTTACGCTCGCTGACTCATCATCGTTGATAGATCAATAAATAAGCTGATGGTAAATTATAGTTACCCTCCCTTCCCCTATAAACAAATCTAAATAGCGCTGAATAAAACGATCCGTTCTTTTGTGGCTGAGGTAATTTTTGCTCGACGTGCGGTAAATGGCGCGAATGCGTAACGAGTATCTGTAGAAATCTAAAACCTTGATCTCTTTTGTATTTGGCGAAAACAGAAACACCAATGACATTTGTAGGACGTGTTTTCAAGGGCAAATAAGGAAACATGAAATCTGTATTAACGGATTACTTTAGAGCAAATCTAATTAAGGAAGTGAGTTTAATGAAAGTACTGTACATGATTTTTTTTTTGGCAGCATAAATTAAGTCGATTTTACTGAACAAAATTACTTTATAAAAGATATATTTAAGTTTTAGATTTGGATTTAAATTTAGATTTAGATTTAATTAATTTATCGAGCAGTTTTCTCTCACCTGTAACCGTCCATCAAGTGTCCTCTGAATCGTGACACATTTACTGGGATGAGCTCCGTTGGTGGTGATGGCAGTGATCAGACTGTCCAATTCGTCCCGTTTTTCCTTTAACTTTTTCACGAGACTTTCGATTGCTCTCTTTGCGAAACTTTCCGATTCGCCACCTTGCCGATGACACATGAGACTGTGAACTATGCTGAGACAAGCGTCGGCCGAAGTGGGAGCGTTCGTACTCATTTTATATTTTTACCTGTTACAAAAGAAAAAAAAAATTAAAATCTTTAAAATAATTAATGGTACAACTTTTTTAAATTTAGTGCTGCTATAATCTGATACTTTAGCGCCTTTTGACTAAATTACCATAAAGTCGTTAAAAGGAAGAAAAAAAAGTGGAAATTGAAATTTTAGAAAAAATAATTAAACCTGGTACAAGAAACTCGAGTGCAGAACAAATACAAAATTGCTGAGTGTAGTCAGCTTAATGATAAAATTACATTATCAATATTGTGTTTATTTATTAATTCGCTTTTGAAGTACTGACTCATTAAAGTAAACGATGAGTCTGTAATTTTTTTTTTTTATAAAAAAACTTTCCACGTAACGGAATTTTTTTTCATTCCACGTAACACCGTTAAAAAAAATAAAGGAATGAAGTGGGGGAAAAGATAAAAAGAAAAGTGAATTGGTCCTGACTTTTATTTAATGAACGTTACTACGAGTATTTAAGCCTAAAACTGCCACTACAAAGAGAGATGCTCTTATTGAGCAATCTTCGCACTTTGATTGCACGCAACTGGTGATTGTCAACGGTTATTACGATCGTACCTGTTTAATACGCTTTAGAATATAATTGTCAGCAGGTCACGTGCATTTGCCTCGTAACAAGTCAATAAAAATCAAACAAATTTCTGGCACAAAACGTGGGTCTTGAAAGGAAGAGCCAACATGTCTCCATCACTGTTCATGTTGCACCACAGACATTGCAGGTAACTAAACACGTTAACATCTTATCATCATTCTCACTGAACAATCCGAAATTGTAGATTGAAATCAAATAATTCGATGTGTTATCCGTCTTCGGAAATGAAGCCACTGCACTGGTCACTTATCGAAGAATAACTTGCATTCAAAATTGACCCAACACCCAGCTTACGTTGTATAGATGGCGCGCGATGCAATCCGCTGAAAACAAAACACACGTACGGCGCATGCGCTTCAAATACGACGAGCGTGGGAGACAGCCAATAAGGTGAGTGGTGGCATGGAGGTGGTTTGGTTAACACGCGCGAGTTGAGAAATTGTCTCTATATCGGGGAATGCTGCGAAATGTGAGGTTACTGTAGTATCTATCGGGCCGTTTATGATTTTCTACTCGCAAAATCCGTAAAATTTGAACTTCGTAATAATTCTGCAAAGTGGAGGTAGTTTGTAAGTTTACAAGTGCAAGTATATGGCGACATCTAGCGACCATTTTTAACACTGATTTTTTGTTCTTTTTGGTACCGAATTTATCTTTTAAAATAATTTCCTT
Source organism: Stigmatogaster subterranea (assembly GCA_034696085.1). Classification (NCBI taxonomy): domain Eukaryota; kingdom Metazoa; phylum Arthropoda; class Chilopoda; order Geophilomorpha; family Himantariidae; genus Stigmatogaster; species Stigmatogaster subterranea. The sequence continues at coordinate 7,380 of JAQIWS010000666.1, read as the reverse complement.
ATGAATTTTGTTACAAAAATATTACTTGTTTTTTGTAAAATAAACTAATAATTATAACGATAACATAAAGATGTTCATTTTTTACCAGGACCGATTTGATGCGAGTTGGTGTTTCAAAATTTTAAAATTAAAATTTTAGTAATGTAAAAAACAAAATAAAAAACAAAATTTTGTTCGTCTGGTTATGTGCACATCATATTTATGTTGCATTAAAATCTTAGTAATTTAAAAAAAAAAATAAAAAAAAAATTTTGTTCGTGTGGTTATGTGCACAACATATTAATATTGCTATCTTTTAATAAATTTAAGTTTAATATCTAAATTTAAAGAATAATAATGCAAAATCTGCATTCGGTTAAATTATTACTTTTCAAATTGGGCAGTTTATTTTTTCGCTTTTCGGTCATTTACTGGAATCAATGAAACCAAACGAAGTAAACGTTAAAAGTTTGTTGATCTTTGATTATGCTTTGATCGATGAAGCATGCGAAAAAAATGCATTGCGAATGACGTGGTAATCCACCTGGTGGCAAATTTGGTGATCATTACATTTACACAGTCAATCGTGGCATTGGCGCCCTCGTTTTAACATTGGCAGCTTCAAAATTATGAATGAAAAACCGCGTGGTCGTGGCAGAGGTCGAGGAATTTCACCTGAGTTCGTAAATTTGGGACTTTACAAAACAAAATCAGAGGTAAGCGAAATAATAGTTCGGAAACCTGGAATTTGAGTTTAATTTTTTTTTCACGTTAGGAGCTTAGTACAATTGATGACGTGATTCATAAGTTAGACATCTTGCTTCTTGGAGGAGGTAGCGATGACGACGATAACCAAATTGAGGATATATTAAGAATATCTCAAACTGCAGTAAAAACTAAGGAAGATGTTCACGAAATTGCAGCTGCTATTAGTAACGCTTGTCTTACGAATGAGGCGTTTATCAATGTCGGATGCAAGTTGTGCGCTGCTCTCATGCCTATTGAAGCGGAAAACGTCAAATTTAGATCAGTAATTTTTAATTCATTGCAGAAGGAATTTGATGGTAATTGATCTTGTATTTCTTTTTATTATTTTTATTTAGTAATATAAAGTGTAATTTAAAATTTTTAGACCGAAGCAACACGCGGGAAAATAATCGTGAACGGTTTTTTAACTCCATTAAATTTCTCTGCCAATTTTACATGATCGTTCGAGCTCCAAATAATACTCCTTACAAAATTTTAACTATTGCCATTATTAATTATTTGAAGATGTTGCTACAATCCAATGATCTTGATGCAAATATTTTATTCTCGGATTTGGTAAAGAAAAACCATAGATAGAATGATACATTTTGTATAATTATAATTTTTAATCTAGCTTCAGAAACACTGCAACGAATTGGAAAAAACTGAAGTGGAAAGCATAATCGATCTGATCCAAATCGTCCGGGTAAAAATACTCGATCCTACTACTTCCAAATTGCAACGAGCGCAATTTTTGAGGCTGTTTGAGATGTACCTCGTCAACTGGACTCCATTGCCAGCAAAAGTGGCGGACTTTTATTCGCAATGCAGCTGAGTATATAAAAAAATTTAAAAAGGTGCAATTAATGAAATTGTAGCACCATAAAATCATGTTTAGAAAATAATTCTTATAATTTTATAAGTAAAAACTTATGTAACATTGTGATACGATCAAAATATTTTATTAACAATGCAAAGTCGTTTGTGTTCTCATTACAGTGGATATGATGGGATTTGTTTATGGTTGATTTGAATTGCCAGCTAAAAAATGTACTGCAACTATTTTAAGCACTGAATATTTAAAACAAAGTTTGAATTGTGCAAGAGGACAGCGGTAAATTAAGAGCAAAATGTTTTCTGTTTATTTTGTACTTGTACGGAATATGACAGTTTAACTTTTAATAATATGCCGTGACCAAGTAACAACAAATTGTATAAGGCGCGTAATGAAATTAGATTTATTATAAATTACTAAGAGTAGATTGCTGTGTACAAATATATAACAATTTCAGGCGGGATAATTTGTCTTTTAACAGTGACTTGGTTTAATTTCTTTCCACCAGTCATCGGGATATAAATATTTTTGAATTTCAAGCTCTTCCTTTGGAATTGGTAATGTCAGTTTACCAAATTCTTTATATGGCAGGGGTTGTGTTACTAGTCTTGGCGGGAAACAATGCAAAATAGAATTTTCACAATACGGGGGTAAAACTCGTCTTTTCCATCCAACTCTGCGCATCATATTCGTAACTGAATCCATTTCAAAGATGAAAACCTCAACACGACCGAGTTTCTTCGAAGAATTAAAAACGGTGTAGAAACCTTCGCTCGAGTCGTATTGTAGTTCCAAAGCGTGTCGACGAAACGCTCGAAGTAATCGTGCTTCGTCTAAGTAGAAAACTTTATCGTTAATAGCACAAAATTCAACATCGTCTTCCCAGGGCAGTGAGTGTCCATAACGAAGTGCGCCCCACAAGCTCCCATAGCAAAGGAAGTGATTGACTTTTAATTCGCTTAAAATATTGTGCACATCATTCGCGAGGCTGTACAAATTGTTTTCGATTTCTTCAGGCACTTTGCAGTTGACTCGTGTTTTCACAGATGATTCCTTCACCAATCTGAGTGTTAGATACATTGCGAAAAATCCACATACGTATATTAGCAATCTTCTCAAACGCATTTTTATTGCTATTTCTGAAACGAAAATAAGTTTTTTAAGATAAAAATTCCAATTAAAAAAAAAAGAGAAAAGCGATTGAAATCGTTATCAGATAGGTTTACCATTAGATTACTTTACTTCGAGTAGGTGGGATAAAAGCTGAATAAAATGTTATTGGTACGTGTAGGGACAAATTTATGGAGAATTGCTCTAAAATGAGATCTTGATTGAGCTAGAGTATTTTCCATTTTCTGATGGCTAAGGAGAAAAAACCATAAATGGTGAACGATCCAGTTAACGTTTTTAAAATTTAAATGTTGATTGGCTCGCAATAAGTCGAATTACCTTAACGGTAAGATATTTACTCGCGCGCACAACGTATTTAGTATGATGAGGCACTTCAATTACGAGATATTCAGTCAAGTTTTTTAAGCTTGCAATGTCTGTCAACTCCCTGAACTGTCGCTAGCGCTGCAGCGGTAGATGTATAACAACTATCACCGAAGGACAACGAGTCAGTGATGACCATCAGCGTATTAATGTGGTAATATTTTATCTTCATAAATGATTACGTATGTTAACAGTAAATAATTGAAAAAATTTATTGAAAATAAAAAAATAGAATTTCAATACTATACTGCAAAAAATTATAAGTAGGAAAATCACGCATGCGCATTAAATTTTTGCCGGGGCCACGCCACGCCCAGCTAATGTTGATTCGGTTGATTCCACCACTATCCCACGCCGTATTTTGTCAGGAAAGCATCACACCACAGATCACACCGTACGCTCTATCGTCTTTTTTTTCTCGTTTGATTTTGTTTGGAGTTTGGGATCTTGGTAAAAATATGCTAATTTAATTATTTTATCGTTTACGATTTAGATTAAAATATTTGATTCTAACCCTAGTTCGTTGCGCGTTTTTAAATTATTCATGTAAGTTTTGTTCCTAAAACTTTTTTTTAATGTATTTTAAAAGTATTTTTAAAGTTTAATTATATAATTCATTCACCAGTTAGTTTATTTCATATTTTGATTGATATTTTGATTAATCGATAAAACTTGGCAAAAATGTAACTAAGATTTGCAAACCATAAGCTCAAGTTAATTGAATAATTAGTATTTATATACCGTACCTGCGGATCAGACTGTCGATTTTGCTCATGGAATTAAACACGTGGTTAGAGGTTGGTACTCCTAATCTAAATATTTTTAACATGTCGAGTTGTAATAATTCTAAAAAGTATTATTGGTCGTTGCAGGAACTAATTGAAGATCAATCCTACATGAATCCTTCAAAAAATGTTTGAAGTTCTTGTACTCCTGTTAAATTTACCAGTGTAACTTTGGAGCATCTGCAAGACTGGAACCATTCATTAATGCTGATGATCAGGAAATGTATTTCAGAATGAAAATTATTTGTCAGAAGAATTTAAATAATTTTTCCAGATACAATGAGAACTTATGCAGCGGCATTGGTAAGCATATAAAATAAAATAAAACAAAATAAATAAATAAATATTTAGCTTTTCATTAAATTTCTGTTGTGTAAATCATTACAGAATCCTGCATTGATGTACGACGGAAGTTGAAACTTTGAAAGAATAAAACGTACGACAAATTTACGCTTATCCTCGTACGCAGCTCGTCTATTACAGGCTACGCGTAGATTTATTTTAAAACCGTGTCTAAGGATTCGTGATCATCTTGTCACTGCAGAGTAACGTAAGCATTTTCTTCAGGACCAGCGACTCGTAATTAAGAAGCACTGTGGTCGAGTTGTCAGGCACCACCGATTAAAAATAAAGATCTCCGCTAGTCTAAGGTATTGTCTGCGGTAACTAAATTTCTATTTCTTTTATTGAATGCATATTTTTTCTGGAAACTTTAACAGGCTGATTAAATTATTATTACATTTTCTTGTTTTGCCCTTTTTCCATATTTCAGTTGCAGCACTGCTTGTCACCAAGATGAAAATATTTATGAATTTCAAGCTCGACTCGCCGTGTAACTGGTAATGTAAATTTGCTTTATTTTGGTAAATTACACGCATCAGAGATTGTTTGTTTTATTAGAATACTGTATATACAAGCAATGTAAAGTATAGTTATTACAGTATGAAAATAAATCAGATCTTTTTATCCATTCCTTCTTATCAATTTGGTACTTGAATTCCTTTTAAAAAAATGACTGCGACCAATTTTCTTCTACGACGTAAACAATTACAGTATCTGTTATCATTGCGGTAATCATATTGCAGTTCTCGTTTAAGTAAACAAAATATCCAAGATTTGTTTAAATAGTCCGCTTTTTCTTATTTTTACAAAACTCAACACCGTGCAAGACGTCATCAACTTTTGCCCTCCAGGAGTTTCCATACAAGAGAAAATCAATATAGTAATTCATATGAATGTGAATTCCACATGCAAGCCTGTACGAAGCTTTTTACACAGACGAATCCAGTGGAACTCCAGATGTTAAGTAAACTCTTAAACGAATTTTGAATACCATTTCTGGAACTGGTAACGATAATTTTTGGAACAAACAATTTTATAAAAGAAGAGAAATTTTTTTATCGTAAAATTATGTTATTGTTCCTGGTTTAGACAAAAATTAATTAAAACGAAATTCTTGGGTACAACAAGTAGTAAATTTGGCGTCTGCTTTTGGTGAAGCAAATCAAACATAGGAAAAACAATTTTCACAATTAATGGTTTATATTTTTTTCTTATTTGGACTAAATTAATTTCTTTTCAGCAGTTAACGTGATCCGCAACAAATTTCACAGAGTTGGAACTCAAACGTATGCGAGCCTCAATTCATTACCGGATTCGATACATTTCTTACCTTCAGTATTTAAGATGCACTCTAAACCCACGAAGTATTAATTAATATGTACATCGCAAAATTTATTCACGGAAATTCGTGCGAGTATCTCTCGTCTTACGGTAATGTTACCTAAAAATTCCCACACAATGAATCCAATCGGAATCCAATTCTTAATTGTTTTAGGTGATGCATTAATTTCTAAGTAATAATCCTATTTTCTCTCACAACGCGATTTCTCTACCGCGAGTTAACTGCTTGTCGAAAACAAGATGTGGATGGTTTGTGGATGAATGAGTCTCCGCACGTTTATTTCCTCAGATGTCATCAATTTTATGGGTAATTGTAAAAGAAAATTTTGTCGGAAACCATTATAGAAGTGAAATCAATCATCACAATTGATATTATCAGGTCGCTGGCACTACAAGATCAATAATTACGGTATTTTGAAGGTTATTTTGACAGTATACGGCAGTTCGTAATCGTAACTTAGTTTGACAGAGTGAGACATCGGATGTAAAATGTAAATTTTCCAGCCTGCGAAATAATAGACGGAAATTTGTTGCGTTCAATACATAACTTGACGATACAGTAAATTATTAATCATTGGTGGTTTTTATTTATTTATTTAATTTAATTTTTTTAAATGATTGTACCACAGAATTATCTATCGAAAATATCAATGTCAATCACATTTATAGTGCAATGTTTACAATTTTTACTATCACTTATATTACTCTTAAGCAATTTTGCCCTTTCGTCAAAAAGTGATTTATCAGCTAATCAGCTGAGTAGAAATTATTGCAATTTCTTATACAGTACTTTTAGTGCGAACTGGGGGAAAAAAACAGATTACATTCCTTTTCAGAGTGAAAACTTTTTGTGCGTTGGGCAGTGGAATTTAATTAATTCAAACGGCAATTTAATCCCCAAACTAATTAGGTGAAGTTGGTATGTACGGTAATAACTATATATTTTAATTGTGTAAAAAAATTTTTTGTTTCACTCATTACCGGCGCTTTAATTTTTTTTCCAATACATTTCAGGTGATATGAAATTTTTAGGTTAACTTATTCAAATTCTTTTACTTTAAGTAGTAAGTATTAACATATAATTAAGTTTTACTTTGAATATTTCAACGTTAAAAATTAAAAAAAGGCTACTATGACACAAATAAAATTCTAAGTGTTAATAGCGAAAATTATGTAAATAAAAAACAACATACCGCGTATACAACATTTATAACTTGTGGAAAATTTAGCATTAAATAGCAAAATTATTACTCGGTATTATTTTGTATTTTTATGTTTGCGCAGGTCATTAAGTAATGAAAATCCCAAAATTATCGTGGAAATTCGATGTGTACGTGTGGCATTATAAGTGAATTATGTTTCCAGTGTTTGTATTACTCAATTCAATACTAACAAAACTTGTGGAGAGGAAAAAGGTTTACCGCTAACTATTTCAAAATGTACAACAATTGCACAAACCAAAATAAACGTGTTTTAATAATGATAACTCATTGTTAAATGATAAACCTTACGAACATCTACCGAAGGAAATAAATAACGAATTTTGTGTAGAAATCTATAAATGCATAAAAACGGGAGTAATTTTGTGTTAAACGCAGTAAAACGTCGTTCAATCGAAGTTGATGTCTTTAGAGCCAACATTCCATTTCGGCTCGGCCCATCTCCCGTTTTACAACAAACCCGCGCACTTGCCATAATGCTCGTCTCCCATTGGCCAGTATCAAACCCTAAACATTGTTACGTCACGAGTTCTAAATCTAGGGTGGCTAGGCATTCATGATGGAGCATAGCAACTGGTTTTCTCTATCTGATTGTATCACGAACATCGGATCTTAGTAAGAAGTAAGTACTTTTACG
>JAQIWS010000665.1:0-17474 GCA_034696085.1 Stigmatogaster subterranea | reverse complement strand
GACAACATCATTTTTTACTGACTTAAAACCGTTTAGCGTTGATGATTTGTTAAATTTGGCCATTCAGATGTCCATCTGAAGGATATTTAGTTGTAAACCCCAAGTGTGCATTTTTATGCATCTTATGCTATTGAGTTATGGCCTTTGCTTCATTCATTTTTTTTTTAAATGTATGGGTAATTTTTTTTTAAACAGCAATGCACTGTTGCTACACAGGTATAACCCCCAAAAGAAACTGCTACCTGTCTGGCAGCTTTCAAAGAGCATAAATGGAAATTTTAACTACGTGGTGCAACAATGCACACGGGTAAACAAGGATTTACCATTATTTGAACTGAAATAAAGTCGATACGTTAGGTCGCCACCATTGCTACAACACCTGAACTCAATTTAGAACCTGTAAGAACGTCTCAATAGTGCATTATGTTAGGATACTCTACAAATTTCCAACACCCAGCAACAATGACCGTAATTGTTGTTGTAGTGCAAAGCAACTGCATAATCCGAGGTTGCTTTACAGTGAGAATCATTGCTATCATGTACCTTAATCATAATTCTTGCCTACATGGATCAGTGCACCAATTTCATGAAATGCTCAATTTCAGTTGGGTGGGCTTATAATTTTGACGCACCCAAAATTTCGTTTTTCTGAAATTGTTGACATAAAATTTTTAACAATGATCGCAACAATTTTTTTGCAGCTTTCTACAGCAATTATGCATGTACGATGTAAATTTCACGTTTCCACGAGCACTCAGTTTGTAGAAATGACGCAAAAATAGGGTGGGCTTATAATTGTGTCGCGCACTGTATTAATAATAACTCCGTGTAAATATCACCTGAAATGTGGTTAAAATAACAGCAAGGTAAAATAAATTGTAAAAAGTTGTATCACGCAGAGTAAATTACCAAGTCAAATGCTACAAATTACATACTGTATATCCGTCGGAAAATACAATATCACAAACAATATTGACATTTAAGTTTTAACATTTTATCATACGTTATCAAAATATTACCTCAGAATTCCACTGTTTTGGTTTAAAAAAAATTGCCTAGTTACGTGAATACGGCAACAATTTTTCAACCACAAAAGGTTTCAAAGTAGATGACTTTAATAGACAAAATCACAATTGTCTAATTACGGAATTGATCAACTTTTTGCAAGAACATTTACTGTAATAATTTGATATTTCAATCAATCGATGAAAAAGGATGCAAGATATTGAACTTTCATCCCGCCCAGCATTATTTGAGAATTAACAACTAATCTACCGGGATGTTTATAATTTTTTTCACAGAATAAATACCGTATTTACTCGAATAAATGGTGCACGCAGCGGCTGAAAAATCAATAAATTCGAGTAAATACAGTATACTAGAAAAATTTGACTTAAGTTTTTAAGTGCACTGGTAAAGACTAGAATTAACATTTGCTATTTTTACGTTGATACAACGTGGTGTTTCCTCAATTACACACGACGGTGGAAAAAATTTCAAATTATTCTATTGCTCAACGTTAAAATCTGACCACCAACTTAACAGAATAATCAAATAACAGTACTGCATTACAGTAGTTTTACACCAAGATTATTAAAAGTGTGAAAAAAAACAACGGCGGAAAACTACAGCAAAGACAAACCATATACAGTATTCAAAAGTAAAAATTACCGTGAATTAACTTAAAAAATCGAACTTTTTCGCATCTTTCAACAACACTTGTTACTCAATTTAATTCATCTATCAATATTACATACAATTTTCTAAAATTTTCATCCATAAAATTATGCTCAAATTAGTTTGCTACAAAATTTAGACAGAAAACGTAACAGCATTTACGGTTTTTGTGGTTGCCAAATGTATGGGAAATATTCGTAAAATCCATCCATCCACCTTACGAAAACAATTTTAAATTTACAAAATAAATTGCAAAAACTTGTGTAATGCAAAGTAAATTTCTAAATCAAATATTTGCAAATTACATTTTTACAAATATTCGTAGGAATTTTTTTTAACACTAAACCAAAACGTTTTCATGCACGGTAAGCTAGTAAATACCTTACATCACCCATCCATTTAGATCACAGGGCGGAAATGCAACGTAACTACTGATTTTAGTACCCCAAGACTAACGGTAAAATTTCTGAACTTCTCCGTACAATATAAAAAAAGGTTACTGAAAAAATAAATCTGTTCGTCAGACGGGATTACTGTAGAGCGTCACTTTTGCAAAATTAAATTTTGACCCTTTACGAGAAAAACGTCACATCCGGCTGGCAAAAGTGAATTATACTGTACTTATAAGAATGGTGTAAGAACACCATACTTACAAGTCAATTCTCCTTTTACAAAATGAACGCACCTAGTGTGGTTTAAAAATGTCCATAATATTTGACCTTTCACGACAATATTTTACATCATCAAAGTCCAAAATTGATGGTTTCAATTGAATTTATTCAGTGACATGACTAATGTTATCTACTTTCACAGTGCAACCTTTGTTTAAGAAAAATAAATTGCTAAATACATTTTTCGACATAATTTTCTTAACATCTGCACCTGGCAACAAAACTATAAATAAGCGGCGAAAAATCACATAAAAGATTGGTTCAGACTCAGCCAAGATTAATGGAACTCCACGACTTGCCATTTTTAAAACAAAATTGCAAAAATTATTCCTGTTACGAACAATTGACTGTGTAATACGAAATGCAAAAATTACAATATTCTAATAAACGCAGCTAATACGAGAGAACAACGGAGCATAAAAAACGGTGAAAAGCTATTAGAAACGTCCAACAAAATTAGCTTTTTAAAAAAGTAACTTAAATAGAAACTTTTTCGTGTTTTTTTGTCAATATTGACATTTCACGTTTTAACACTTTGTCTATTGTTTTCAAAATATTACCCCACAATTCTACTGTTTTGGTAAAAATTTATAGTTTATATTACGGAATTGGTCAAGTTTTGCATGAACATTTACTTTAACAGTTTGATTTTAAAATCAATCAGTGAAGAAATGTGCAAGTTATTGAACTTTCATCCTGCCCAACGTTGTTTGTAAACTAACAACTATACAACCGGGTGATGTATGTAATTTTTTTCTCACAATAAAAATACAAGAAAAACTTGTCTGATGTTTCTAGTGCACGGGTGAAGACTACAATTAACATTTGCTATGTTTACGTTGATACAACGAGACAATCGTCAAAACTCTTCGACGGTGAAAAACAATTTCAGATTATTCTTTTTCTCAACTTTAAAAAATTAATATTAAAAAACCAATACCTGTATATGTGTAAATGTTTCAAACAACTTACGTTTACTGAATATACAAATGTTTAAAGCCAAAATGTTTAATCGTACAAAATCTACAACACCATAGTTACTGATACAGCCCGTTAAAAGTTATTATGTTAAATAACTTTGCTGTAGTTGCAACCAAAACCAACAGTTTTGAACTTAAATTCTCTCGAATGTATTTGAAATTAATTACGGTAATTAAATTTAGAATCAGTCAATAACTATAATACAGTAGTTTTACACTAAGATTACCAAAATTAACAAAATAGAAGAAAAAGAGACGGCGGAAAAATTATAGCAAAAAACAAGTCAAATATGTAAAAATAAAATCTACTGCAAATTAACTTTTAGAAAACCAACCTTTCCCCATCAAAACACTATTTAGAAATGACAAAACATTCACATGTAATGCTGCAGCAACCATAAAGTTGCAGAAATAGGTGACCTTTATAAACAAAAATTACAACTATTAAGCGCAACAAGATAAAAGATTTGCATTTAATGTTTTTAATTCTTATTACTGTACTTCATTTCTAACAGCAATTACAATGGTTTAAAGTAGGTACTATGCGAAAGTTAACTTCAGTAATTTTTTGGTTTTCTACCACAAAAAATGATAATTTGTCGTGCGCGGAAGCAAAGTCAAATGTTCGAAATAAGTTTCAAATAGTCAACAACACGGTAAATGTAACTGACTGATAACCAATAAAACCACAGTGGAGCATAGCCACAGCACACAGTAGTTCTTTAATGTCCTTGCTGAAGAAATAAGCAGTTAAGCACACCACAATGTATCCATTTACCCAAGCCAACACATCAACGTCTTCACAATAATAGTATGGTGACTGAATTACTTTAGAGATTGTTTCCAAACAACTTCTTAAAAGAACCTGTAAAATTTAACCTTGAATGAAATTTGTCCATCAATATTTAGTAAACTAAATTCTAGTAAACTAAACTATTGCAATTTTCAATCTCTTCACAAAACAAATCAATCTAAAAGTAATGTAATAAACAAAACCTTAGTGGTCTCAACACTACAGTACAAAATGCATATCTTAAACAACACTTAACAATAACACAAAATCAGCGTTGCTACCTGTGTCAATTAACATTCACCATTTAAAGCACTTAAAACATTGTTCAATTTCTAAATTTTTAGCTTGTATACTACAGTAATTCATTTATACACCTGCAATTTTTAACGCAAGGGTTTACGGTAGAATGAATTACGTGTAGTGAAGATAAGTGACGGCAGTTACTACAAAGCATCAACAACAAAAATTAACGTTACACTAATTTCCAGTCTTGTACAAAACAGTGAGATATCGCTTTTGAAAATTGAGTGACGATGACAAACAAACAAAAATTGTGAGTAGAAATTAAACGATGAGCAAAATAAACCCCAAAAAAATTATTCTATTACCAAAGATAATTTTCTTGGTACAAACAAACAATGTACATTAGTTTTCCAAATATTATCTAACATTAAGCTACAATTCTGTCGAGTAGTAATTACGAATTGCGATCAGAGGAGCTTTTGCACGAGTACAGTGGGTTAGATCAAAACCTTAAAGTAACTTAGAGAAGGGTAGTCACAATATTTAACTGTAAACTGTAGATTGTTTTACACAAAATATTTGCAATTTTATTCCCCCTTCATATACTACCATTGTAGGTAGAACTAAAAATAATATGCAAAATTTTCATTATATTTCTACACCGAGTAAATTAACAAAAAATTTCCGAGGTAAAGATAAGATCGGAAAGTAAGAATGACAGTAATGGCAGTAAAAATTCATCTACGTACATTCTATACAAATCACCTGACAACATTGGTAATAACATTTTACAGCGCGTATAGTGAAAAATAATCTAAATCCAAAAAATCCATTTATTTATTGTCTTAATCGTCGCATCATAAGTGTGAATCTTAGAAGCCAAAGAAGACGGTATACGGTATATCCGCTGTCACCTCAAACGTAGTTCTACCAAATTTACAATTATTATTGAAAGTACTTAAGACAATCTTTTTTTTCAATTTGTGTAATCAAAATTTTTCAGCGTGAAAACTTTCAAAAGTTTCACATCCACTGCAGAAATAGTAACGGAAAAAAAATTTCCCAGCGTTTAACCACAACTCTTGAGATAAGAATCACGAGGCACTTTTAGAAATCCAAATAATTGCTGCTTTATTTTAGAATTCTAATTATACTAAATGTGATAAAGAACAACATTCTTATATTACACGGCAATGTTAAAATGACCAAACCTAAGTCTACACTTCAGCCCACTAAGCAAGAACGTGTTAGTGAAACGGCTAGACTTTTTTTTTACTCAAATTTAATTCGTCTATCGTTAATACATGTACTAAAACTTTCATTCATAAAATAATGCTGAAATTAGTTTGTTACAATATTTAACGTTTAGAACATATTCGTAAAATCCACCCATCCACCTTACGAAAACAAATTTAATTTTACAAAATTATGCAATAATTTGATTATTAATCATACGCGAAATTTCAACAAAAATTAGTCAAAATAGCACGTAAAAGAAATTGCAAAAAGTTGTAGTTATGCAGAATAAATTACCAAATCAAACATTAACACGAAGAAATTACATGGTTTGCGCAGTTATACGGTAGCTATTACAAAGTAAATATTTTACTACGCCTAAAATCTAGGTTACAGGGCGGAAATGCAACTTACTGTAGCAATTGATTTTAACGCCCCATCATCAAAACAACAATTTCTGAACTGCAGTATTAAAAACAGTTACAGTACTTAAAAAGATAAATTATCAATATGCTGTTACTACGAATTTTGTCCGGTGGAATTACAGTATAATGTCACTTTTGCAAAATTAAATTTTGACTTTTTACTTTTGTTAGGAATGACGTGAAAAACGTTACATCCGACTAGCAAAAGTGAATTATGATTATCACAGAAATGGATATCTTAAACAACACTTCATTATTGCATATGTCTTAACAATGACACAAACTCAGCAATGCTTTCAGTATGGAGAATTAATATTCACCATTTTCATCACTTGAAACATTGCTCAGTCTCTAAATTACACCACCGAAACGCAAGGATCTTCGGTAAGATGAATTACGTTGATGGAGATAATGACGACAGTTACTACAAAGCATCAATAATAAATACTTACTTTACCCTATAAAATTGATCATCATGCTAGGTCTGTACAATTTTTGTGACAAATTAAAAAAAACTCGCGTCTCAACATCTCGCCCAGATGATTGACAAGTAGTACCAAACTGATACAACAAATAAATTAAGAACAAATAAATTATAACATCCATTCTTATACATAACAATGTGATACAGTATTTGAAGATGGCATGACAGTTACAAACGAAAAAAAAATTATGTTTCCCAACATATAAAAATCTGTCCATTTTTTATTATTCATCGTGAGTGCAATTGAACGATGAGCAGAATATACCCCAAAAAATAAAATTATTATCAAAAATAATCTTTTGTGGTACACGAAAATGTACATTAGTTTAACAAATGTTAACCAACATTAAGCTACAATTCTGGCGAGCAGAGACAATAATTTGCAAAATAAGGTTTTTAAATTACTTAGAGAAATGTAATCACAGTATTTCACTGAAACCCGCAGATTGATTTACACAAAATATTTGCAATTTCATTTCCCCTTCAAATACCACTATTATTTATAAGTGCAACTAAAAATAACAATATAGATTTCCATTATATTAATACACCGAGTAAAGTATCAAAAGCTGTCTGCGGTAAATATATGAAAATGATACACGAACGGTATTTAAGCATACTATGTACAAATTGTCTGTCAATATTGATAATAAATTTTATAGCACGTACATTAAACAAGAATTGAAATCCAAATAATCCATTTATTTACTGGCTTAGTCACGTTATAAACTGGGAACTACTTGAAGACATTAGAAACGTAAGAGGACGTACCCACTGTCATCTCAAATCGTAATTCCACCAAAATTACAATTATTGAAAATACCTAATTAACTTTTAAATTTGTGTACAAATTAACACACGTTAACCGTTTTTCATACCCACCAAATAGCAATTCATAAAAATTTACCAGCGTTCAACCACAACTCTAAGATAAGGATCACCAAGCATTTTTAGAAATCCAAAGAATTGTTGGTCGTAGTTTAGAATTCTAATTACACTAAGTGTGACAACGAACAACATATCACGGTTTTACGAGTAATAAAAATAATTTCAAAAGTTAGCGTAAATTAAACACTTGAGTAAAGTAAATTTATGATTTTATTCTTTGTCCGTAATGTATTTACAGTAAATTGGTAACGCAGACTAAAATATAAAATTTCACCTCCTATTTACAAATCATTTCAGATGGCAGTCACACAGAATGAAATGTTCAGTAAATAAATTACTTTTTCTTGGTTGTAGTGTTACAAAACACAATATTTTGTAAATCGAACAAATATTGTTTAGGCCTAGCTCAAATCAAAGAAACTCAAACGAATGAATCAATGGCGATTAGAATTGAGGATAAGTAATAGCTCGAGCACTCGCATCGCCGCATGACTATTCTAATTCAATATACAAGTACATATAGCAATAATAAAAATTGTTCATAAACAATCCAAGTATTTTAGAAATAATTATGTAAATTGCCTCATCCTCAATGTGCGCCATATTTTGATGGACGGCAAATTTGGTCACAATATTTTACTGGAAAATCTAAATTGGGAAATTGTTTTTCACAAAATACTGGCAACTTCGTATTTCCTTTAAGAAATCCTGGCCGAAGTGCAACTGAATATAAATATTAGCAAGGTAAAATTATTCCATAAATGTGGTTTAAAAAGGATTTCTTTGACTACAAAATTTTATCACCAAAATTGATGGTTTTGACAATAATTTAAGTTCATTTGAATTTATTCAGTGACAATGTTACGTAAAATATGTTAATCACTGTACAATTTTACACCAAAATAACTTCTACTAACGTTCTTCCACCACGCCGTGGCATGGTAACAATAAAAAATGACGTCACGCGCAGCAGTTTTCGACAACCGTTGCCTCTATTTGCCACGGGCCTTACGCTAAAGTTAACTTCAGTATTTTTTTATAACGTATTTACCACAACGAATTGCTATATCCAACGGAGTTTCATAAACTTTAAAGAATCGCTTAAAATAGAGCACGTAGTGAATCGACAAAAGTAAGTTTCAAATAACCAACAACACAATACGTGTAATTGACTGACAACCAATAAACCCAATTATTGGAGCATAGCCACAGCATAAAGCAGTTCTTTAAAGTATTTGTCAACGGTGTGCTATAATATATCCATTAAACCAAATTATCAATGTTGTCAATATTCTACTACCAAATTATTGCAATGATAATATTTCCAAACAACATATTAAAAATATCTGCAAAATTTAAACTCGAATAAAATTTTCAATCAATATTTAGCATAATCACTACATATATGCCAAATGCCCTAGTAGTACACTAAAATTGCAATTTTAAAATCTCTTCACAAAACTCGTCAATGTAAAAGCAACGTTATACTCAAAACTTTCAGTAGCAACATTGCTCAATTTCTAGATTTTTTACTTATGTACTTCCGTAACTCATTTACAGTATTACACACGCAATTTTTAACGCAAGGCATTTGCGGTGGAATGAATTACGCATGGTGGAAATAATTGACAGCACCAACAACAAAAAGTAACGTTACACTATAAAATTGATTACAAACTTGGTCTATACAATTTTTGTGTTAAACTAAGAACTCGCACCTAGCACTCCAAAACAACAGAAAACGGTTATATTTTTAAAAGGGAATTAAAAAATTGTTGTAAACAGACATTTTAGAATAATCTAGGACCACAGAATAATCCAATCTAATGTACCCAGATTAGATTATTGTAATGTTTCCGTACAATGTCACGAATGAGTGGGTAAAATTTCACTATGTACCCAGGACTCCGACGTGATATGGCGCTCAGTGACATTGTGGAATAAATAAATGATAATTTCCACTTTTATAAAAACATTGAGATTCTTGAAGACAGCACAACGGTGACAAATGAGAAAAAATTATGTTTCCCAACACATTAAAACCATGTACTTGTACATATTTCTCGTTATTCATCGTGAATGCAATTGAACGATGAACCATATACATCAAATTGTGGTTAAGAATACAATATTAACAAAATTTGATCACTTACGTAAAGGTCAAAGTTTTACTACAGAAAATTTGGCTTTGCAGACCCAACCCAAAATTGTGAATTCTAAACTTCCATTCAGAAATTTGGTTACAAATTGCCAACATTTGACTTGGAGCAAAGTGAAATTGTAGCATAAATTACAACCCTTACCAGTTCGAAAACTTAAACTCGTAATACATATAGATTACCACATGTAATTTCGAAAACAAATGACTGAAGAGTACTCAATGCCAAATAAAATTTAATTTTAACAGACAGGTATATTAATAATAATTCGTCAACTGTATATAAAACAAACGCGTCAAAAATATTTTCTTGGCTCATTTTGTTGAGGCATTTCCTATGGTACTGAGGATTCTCACATTTAAACAAAACACTCCAAACTCCGTCTTGTCAGTATAATTCGCAACTGAAAATTCAAACAGAGGTAAACAAACGTCATTGAAGTTACAATTAAATTTTTTTTTTTTAATTGTAAGCATTCTACTAACATTTTTTTAAAATATTTTTTTAAATTCAGAAAATTGGAAAATGTCATCTAGGCAATTGTTTCAGCACTGGAACGGATTTACAGCTAATATAATAAAACACTCCTATTTAACGTTCTGTATATACCATCATAAAATAATTTACGTTAATGCACATAGCTGTCGAATATATGGCAATTATGACAAACTACGGTATTCTAACGTGTATGGCAAAGAAATTGCCTTTTGCAACATTTACAAATTCCACTTAAGAAATTGATAACAAATTGTTGAGTATGAATTCAAGTAAATTTCACCCTTAATGTTCGAAAATTTAAATTTACAATTTGTATTTGGTTCAGAAAATAAAATTTGTAAATTTAATCAGCTGGTTAAATGATTTAAATTTCAATTAGCATGGACAAATGATAAAACCGCGAGCCAAATACGGGGAAAAAATATTGAAAATGAATTTGATTTAGCAAATTGTGCATATTTGAATACTAATTACACTTGTGAAAAACAAGGTGTAAAGTTTACAGGAATTACAAAATTGCCGATTGTTTAGGAGAATTTCACAAAATTCTGGTTACAAAAGTACGGAATATCCAACGTTGAATAACGAATAAAAAACTGATTTATTATGATGTAACAGGGGTGGCGAAACGTTTTGTTTCGCGTGCCAAAAGGTGGCTGTTGTGATGTCGTAATAACTGTTGGCGTGCCAATTTGGTCCATAATTTTTTTGCGAAAACTTATTCCTGAACCTGACACGTACTCTTCTGTCAGACAAACATCATTTTTATGAATGCAACATTTTTTAGAAATTTATTTTACAAAAATAAATCTTTTTGAAATTTTTTTTAACATATTGATAACTAATAAAAGATCTAACAACAAACTGTTCAATATCAAAGAATTAATTTCACGAGTAGATCATAATTAAACATAGCATCAACTTAACCAGAAACCATTTAAGGATAATTTATTTCAAGTACAATGTAATGAGAACGAGTGTGAAATAACTCGATGCAAACACAAAATTTTCAAATTTGGGCTAACCAATTTGATCCGAGAGAACGAGTAAAATGATTCACGGTTAGGCATTAAACTTTTTCACAATTTTTTTAATTTAATATTCTGTACAAGTTATAAAATCCCTTAATACCGGTACTTGTACGTGATAACTTTTAAATTCACAGGTTCCTTGTCCATAAGCAACAAAATGCGGTCCACCAATTCTCGTGGCTAAATACGCATTTGCGCAGGATAATATAATTCATACTCAAGCAATATTCAGTTGTAATTCACAGGTAAAGTTTAAATTCAAATAATGTTAACCAATTTACAGTACAAGAATAAAATAACCAGAAAAGAGAAAGATTCACGGTTGTATATTTTATGTTACACACAGCGCAATCACCAAAACATTTCAACAAATTACAGTAACTAATTTTGTAACCCGGCTGAATGCAATTCAAAAATAAATCTTCATCGTTGACAAAACAAATTTATACATGAAAAAAATTTATTCATACTACAAAAAAAATAATGAAACCGGGCCAGAAAATTATGAAGAAAACAAGTCAAAAGACCAATTAAGTGCAAAGAACCAGCAACCTGCATTAAGTGTAATCGAGCACCAGTAATAAAATATCACATTTCGAGCGCTTGAGGCACGCGTGAATTACATAAATGTTACACGCTTCTTCATTTAACCTCGACATTAAGACATGTTCATTTCGCGATTCATGTAATTCGGTCATTACACAATTAGAAATATTCATTCTTAGTAACAAATAGAAAAGAATGAATAATTTAACACCATAGAAACGCAAAACTGATAATATCAACAAATATTGATGTCATCAGTAAAATTTAACAAATAATATTCACTGTTTCTCTGACAGGTTAGTCACCAAAATATTAGTATTCAGTCTGGTATGTTATCTGCAATGATGAGACTGTGGTATAAAATAGCATTAATTTTTTGTCAAATTATACTAAGGAATTATAATATTTAAGTTTAGAATTCAATTTTTCTCACAACGCTACACGATATAAAGTAAAATTAATCTCTCGACGCTTACATGGCTCTGACTCAAATTCAATAAATATGACACACTGCAGTACCAAAAAAGTGAGCTTCACGGAAAATCTCCGAAATAATTCAATTATATTTTGAAGTGAAGAAAATTTTTCAAATTATTTCTGAGCCATGTATTACAATAACCAAAATTACAAATTAATTTGCTTTGTGTAAAAGTTTACAAATTTTAGTAAAACTTCTGGGTTGTTTAAATTTTGAATACTTAGATACAAATTCGCCAATCAGCCAAATGAAAACAAATTCTTGAAAACGATACAATTTTAACATTTGCAAAAACTTGCGAACGGTATTTCCATCAAAACTTGTTATAAAATTACAGTTTTCAGTTCGAGTCAAAAATATTCATATTGAACGTCACAACAAATTTTAAAAGTATTCAGGTAAAAATTAAACAAATTGTAACTATAATAACAGCAATAAATAAATTGATTTCAAAACAAATTTTTATAAAGTACCGTAACGAAACAGTACAATCACAGAAACATCGGTGTGCCTTATCAATGGCACGAAATCAGCAATGCTACCAGCATCAATTAATATTCACCATTTTAAGCACTTGAAAATTGCTCAATTTCTAGATTTTTAGCTTGCATACTACATTAATTCGTTTATACTTATACACTTGCAATGTTTAACGCAAGGGTTTACGGTAGAATGAATTGCATGTGGTGGAGATAATTGACGACAGTTAGCACAAAGCTTCAACAATAAAAATTAACGTTGTACTATAAAATTGATCACCAGACAACAAGTAGGTCTATACAATTTTTTTGACAAATTATAAAAAACTCGCGTCTCAATATCTCACCCTAATGACTGAAAACATTATACGGTTATGTTTTTAAAAGGCAAGTTAAAAAAAAATGTTGTAAACAATTTGGAAACAGATGGAACTTTCTAGGACCACAGAATAATTCAATCTAAAGTACTTCAGATTAGATTATTCTAATGTAATCACAGTGTCGCGAATAAGTTGGTAAAATTTGACTTTGAACCCAACACTCCGTCGTGACGTGCGCCGAACTAAAATACTGTAGAATAAATAAATAAAATTTTCATTCTTATACAAAACAATGATATGGTATTTGAAGATCGCGTGGTAGTTACAAACGAGAAAAAAATTGTTCCCCATCACATTAAAGTCTGCCCATTTTTTCTCATTGTTCTCCGTGAGCGCAATTGAACGGTGAGCAGAATATACAACTAATCCCTCGCCAATCGCGGTTATGTGATAACGCGGTTCATTTTTTGTATCCAAAAACTTGCTTACGCGCGGAAGTTTTCGTGCACACGCGATTTTAAAATAATTTAATTTTTAGAAACAGCCCAATTTTAAGAATACGATGCTTCTATGTTGTAAATAAGTGTTTATCAGTGTATTTCACACACTGAAACACGTTTTTTATTATTTCCCCTAATCCTGTGATTTGTAGAATCTTGGTCTCACCACCCGCGGGTTTTTCAGGAACAATAACCCCCGCGGTTGGCAAGGGTTGACTATCAAATAATATTGCGTTACCTAAAATAATTTTTCTTGGTACAAACAATGTACATTAGTATTAAAAATGTTATTCAACATTAAGCTACAATTTTGGCGAGTAGAGAATATGTATTCCAACAAGATAGTACGGGTACAATAAGTTACAATATTCTAAACAAATTAATAATAAGGTTTTTAGAGTCACTTAGAGAAGTAAAATCACAATATTTCACTGAAAACCGCAGATTGTTTTACACAAAATAATTGTAATTTCACTTTCCCTTCAAATACCACTATTACTGTATACCAGCTAAACGTTTTTCAGCGTGAAAAAAAAAAAATCCCAGCGTTCAGGCAACTACTCTTCGGATCCTCAAGCATTTTTAGAAATTTAAAGAATTGCTGGTCGTATTTTACAATTCTAATTATATTAAATGTGATGGCGAACAACATTTTACTACTCCGTATTATAAGACAGTACTAAAATGACTGAAGCAATATTAATGTGTCTTACTTAGTCTACAGTAATCACAATTTACTAATGAAAACAGTATACATTTTCCATATATTATATACAGTTAGTAATAACAGAAGTAAATAAACATTTATTTACTTCTGGTAATAATACAAAATTTAACAAACAGGATACAAATTCAGACATTAGCATAAACTAATACACACGGATAAAGTGAATTCATGATTTTATACTTTGTCTGTAACGTATTTAAACTGACAATGCAGATCAAAGTATATAATTTCACATTCTATTTACAAATCGTTTCCTAATAAAGAAAAAATTTGACAGCAGAGACGAATTGTACAGTACACGGAATTAAATACACAATAAAAAATAACTTTCTTGGTGGTAATGTTTCAAAACACTATATTTTATAAATCGAACAAATATTTTATAGGCCTAGCACAAATCATAGAATCATTACCAAGAGTGAAGAGTTAAAGTTACTTCATTTTGAATTTTTCCTATTTACCTAACGAAGAATAAAATGAATAGTATTCCCGGATTAAGTCTTCGGGTATTCGACGTTCAAATACCACAGTAAAATTGCCGAAATCGAAAAACACAAAAAGAAGGAATCAATGGCGACTAGAATTGAAGATAATAAACAATAGCTCGAGCGCTCGCGTCGCGGCGTGACTACTAATTCATTATACATTTGGTAATACAGTAATAACAAAAACTATTAAATAAACAATCCAAATATTTGTGTGCGTCATTATTTTGACACGAAGAAACCAATGTTTACAATTTTACAATTTTCGATGTAATTTTCTAATCATCTACACCTGATAACAAAACTAAAGGTAAGCGGCAAAAATTTACAAGCGTATCGTGACACAAAGACAACATTAATGCAACCCCCAAAACTTGCCATTTTTAAGACAACAATTTTTCGTGGTTTACAAAACTGCAAAAATTAATTCAATGTTCAATAATAAACATAAAGTGGAATTACTCACTCAACAAATAATTTTAACAATTTTAAACAACATTCATTTTAGAAAAGAAATACTAAGTAAAATATAAATATTCAGAAAAATTGTTTTCTATTTACAAAGAAAAATTAATTAAGATCCACAAAAAAGTTTAACTAACTCCACATAGAAATTATTATTTTCGATCCAAGTTGGATATTTTTACAAATTGTGTTATGTATTATGAATAATTGACTGTGTAATACGAAATGTAAAAATTACATTGTTCTAACAAACGTTGCTTATCCTAGAGAACGACGAGCCTAGATACACGGTGAAAAGTTATTAGTAACCTTTTTAAAATAGTGTTTTTAAAAAAAAAAACTTTTTCCTTGTTTTTTCTCATAAACTATATTGACATTTCAAATTATTACCTCAGAAATCTACTGTTTTGCAAAGAGAAAAAAAAAGGCAACTTCGGTAACAATTTTTCAACCAATAAGGTTTAAAAGCAGATGGCTAATAAACAAACTAAACAACATTAATTGAAATTTTTTTTCCACCCTCAAAAATTTGTAATCTTACAAAATCCACATCACAATAATTATTGATTTTCAGTCCGTTATCAATTATTATGTTAAATAATTATCAATTAGCGTTGCAATCAAAATCAACAATTTTGACCAATTTAAATACAGTAGACTCTCGATTATCCGGGAGGATCGGGAAATGATTTTCCCCAAAAAACCGAAGTCTGGGTTAACCGCAAATGTTGAAAACATTTCTTTAAAATTATCGCAAAATTATTTGGCTTTTTCAGTTGTTCATTTGTTGCGTTTCAGTACTTGAGGATTAAAGCAACATAAAACTCCAACAAACACACAATTTCCTCTACTTACATACTTTACTGGTCTCTGCAATAGTTTTAACAAGTTTTCACAGTAAAAAGTATTAGTTTCGAAATTGCATAAAAAATGACCGAGAGGACTTCCGGTAAATCTGCAACTCGGTAATCCACTCCCGGATAATCTGGAATCTACTGTACGTGTGAATTTATCTGAGAGTAGTTATGGTATTTAAATTTAGGATCAGTCAATAACAGTAGTTTAATACCAATATTCGCAAAAACAGTAAGACAGATGAAGCAACGGTGGAAAAAATACAGCAAACACAAATCAAATAAAAGTAAAAATTACTGTGAATTAACACTAAAAAAAATAACTTTTCCGCATCAAAACACTATTTAGAAATTACAAAACATTTTCCATGTATTGCAATAGCAACCAAACTGAGTTGCAAAAATAGATGACCTTATAACTGTAAACAAAATTCAAAATATTAAGTGCAACAAGAAAAAAAATTTGCACTTAATATTTTTAATTGTTTACTTCATTTCAAACACCAATTACTATAGTTTAAAAGAAGGTACTATGCTAAAGTTAACATCAGTATTTCTTGTTTTTTTACCATAACACTTGAACTTCGTACATTTTTTTAAATCTCTTACAATCAAGTTCATAGTTAAACGACAAAATGAGTTTCAAATAACCAACAGCACTGTAAACGTAACTGACTAACAACCAGTAAATCCACATAGGAGCACAGCCACAACAAAAAGCAGTTCTTTAAAGTATTTGCTAAAGAACGCTATAATGTGTCAACTTAACTAAGCCAAAATATCAATGTCTTTTGCAGAAAATATTTCCAATCAACTTTTTAAAAGTATCTGTAAAATTTAACCTCGGTTGAAATTGCATGTAGAAGAAATAATTGACAGCATCAACTGTAAAAAGTAACGTTACACTATAAAATTGATTATCAGTCTTGGTCCGTACAATTTTTGTGACAAACTAAGAACTCGCGTTTCAACATCTACCCTACATGTTTGGCACGTAGTATTCATTTTAAAAATCCGTATGAGACGGTTATATTTTTAAAAGGGAAGTTAAAAAATTATTGTAAACTATCATTTTAGGATTTTCTAGAACTACAAAATAATCCAAACTAATGTTCCGGTACCTAAGATTAGATTATTCTGATGTTATAGTACAGTGTCACAAAGTTGGTAAAATTTCACTTTGAATTCAGCACACCAACGTAACAAGCCCAACAGTGATATTATAGCAAATTATACCAAGAAAAAATTAATTATTACCAAAGATAATTTTTCTTGGTACAAAACAATATTCGTCAGTTTTACAAATGTTATCCAGATTAAGCTTCAAGTCACAGGCACAATAGATTCCGATATTCTAAACAAATTAATAATAAGATTTTAAATTACTTAGAGAAGTGTATTGTAGTCACAACATTTTACTGAAATATGTTTTACACAAAATATTTCCAATTTCATTTCGCCTTCAAATACCACTATTGTAAGTGCAACCATAATCTTAAGATTTTTAAGATTATGGTGCAACTAAAAATAATATT
>JAQIWS010000664.1:0-17492 GCA_034696085.1 Stigmatogaster subterranea | reverse complement strand
CGTGTATTGAAATTGCTATTCCGTAATTGCAAATACTAAGTAAAATTAGTGTTGTTGGTTTTCTATTATTTTGCTTGCATAGTTCTGGCCGACTACCGTACTAACGAATGTCGTTTGAATATAATTTTGTTAACGCGTTAAATTTATGGACCTATTTTTTATTTATACAGTACTGTGATGTCAATTATGAGATGTACCGGTAATCAAAAT
Source organism: Stigmatogaster subterranea (assembly GCA_034696085.1). Classification (NCBI taxonomy): domain Eukaryota; kingdom Metazoa; phylum Arthropoda; class Chilopoda; order Geophilomorpha; family Himantariidae; genus Stigmatogaster; species Stigmatogaster subterranea. Next base: position 17,282 of record JAQIWS010000664.1, on the reverse strand, counting down.
AATTCGCAGTTACTAGTTTCATCTAAAAACACAAATTCGTCTACTGTTGAACTATGACTAGCTCTTGTTGAACTATGACAAGTTCTTGTTGAACTATGACAAGTTCTTGTTGAATTATTTCAAGTTCTTGCCGTTTTTGAATGTGCGTTATAGACTAAATTATATTAATACTGGTTGTGTATGAAATTCTATTAAATATATCACGATTACTGTCTGTACAAAAATTGTAATTGCTGTTAATGTTTTACTGCGTTGGTTACAGTGATTAAATAATTTGTCACTGCTCGAATTGTGTAGTTACTACCTATAATACTTTTGATGTGCAAGTTGTTAGAATTTATTGTACATGTCAGTTGACATTTCTTTGTTGTTTGTGTTTAGTATAGTTATTTTATAAGTAGAGCACAATTCGTTTATTGTAAATTTGTTAGTTGCGATCGGGTATGGGATTTTTTGGAACAGACTTAATTGTTTAAGACAGCGGTTTTGACTTTTTAACAGCTGTTTACCTACGTGTGACCAAACATTTCATACATTGAAGTTCTAGATGTCTTTAGTCTAAATTTGTAACAAGGCCGTTTAGAACAATAATCGAAAATGCATCTAATTCTGACCTTTATTTTATTACCCGTACATTTGATTTAATGTAGTGCCACTATTTTATGTCAAAATTTACTGTTTGATTGCAATATGTAAGTAGAAATCGAAATTGAAAAACTCGCTTTTTCGGACTGGTTTTTCAACTTCGAGTTTCTCATCAAAAACCGCGGTTTTAGGATTCGAATATATTAGATCCTGAATCCCCGTTTTTGAAATCAAACTTTTGCAGTGAACATTGATTGAGAAATTTGTCCATTAATTCCAGTCGATTTAAATTTCTTGTAAAATTTTTTGTTTACTCGCTGAAAATGTGAGATAAATGTACTAAACTATGGCAGAGTGTGGGAGATGCATTTGGGTAGCCATATGAATGAAATAAATGTTAATCCGTCTCTCGAAGTTCTATTTTTTCATTTTGTCATTTATAGCTTTAAGCCAAATTAATAGAAAAAGTGAGTCTTATTAAGGCTTACTCGCGTGTAGTACTCAGTTCTGATTTAATGATTACATTTGCTGGGCTGACGTGTTAATTTTCTATCATTTATAAATTTGTGCATCAGTTATATATTTCCAATTTCGTAGAAAACTGACGAACAAATGCTTAATTATAGTTTATTTTGTCTAGAGTAATATCCCGCAAACTATCGTTTTAAGATCTAACCAAAATAATTGGCAATTGCCAGTTTTGTCTGAAGTCATAAAACTGTTTTCTGTCAATTATTATTTAACGGATGTCATTTTATTTTCATACTGAATACAATTTAAAGATGGTGGTGTTTGTATTATTTGTAGAATTCTGATCTAGTACCATATTGAAAAAATACTATTGAAAAGTATTATTTGTTACTGCTTAATTAAATTACATTAGTATTGATTGCATGAGAAATTGTATTAAATATTTCATCAATATTGTCATTTAACAAAAAATTGTAATTGCTATAGACCATTGCCTTAGTTGCTCGTCAGCTAAAAAAAATCCACTCGCACTTTCGCCATCGGCGAGTGGATTTATCGATCGATGGTTACAATGATTGAATAATTTGTTACTGCATTATTACGTCGCTTATTTAATTTTGTAATACAATTTAGTCATAATTAATAATTTCGATGTGCAAAGTATTAGAATTTATTGTACGTGTCAATTGCACTGTCTTTGCTGCGTATGTCTTTAATGCATTTTATTTTATAAATAAAGCAAAATTTCCTTGGGTAATTTTATTAATTACAAGTTATGGGGTTTCTGGAAACCGAGTTATTGAAGACCCCGATTTTCCATTTCTAAGTTTTGAAAACGAAAACATTCACGTTTGACCAAAAATTTCACACTATGTGTGTACAAAATTTGAAATTGTTTTGCTTGCAAAAACTGTTCTTTTATATGCTACCATTTGCAAATAGTGATTGTTTCGTTTTGCAATTTTAAAACTGCCGAATACGATATCGACATGCCATATATAATACCCCTGTGGACGTACTGTCTGCTAGTTTTTATTTTTGTCTGAAGAATATGTTACTAATTTATTGATCATGTCAGTACGTGTAGCTGGTTAAAAAAAATGGCAGTTTTCTAAGTGTTGTTAGTTCAGAATTGCACCTAGGCTGTTTAGAACAGTAATCGACAATGCATATCATAGCCGTTCGTTGTACGTACCATTTATTTCTTTAAGAACAAATTTATAATAGTAAGAGAGTGTTAAAGTGTAAAATCAAGTGGAAATTCTTGTAAAAGGTTACCTGTTACGAGAATTTGTCTCTTTGGTCAATTGCGTAGTTAAATTAGAATTTGATTAACGTTGGTACTTCTATCGAGAATTATGCTACCATCGTGGAGACGTATTTTTATTGAAATAGACTGTTTACTGATTTATTCGCCCGTATTTCCGTATTTTGCTCTGTATTAACAGATAAGGAAGTTTTTTTAATCCTGCAGATAACGCAGAGAAACTTAATTACTTTTGTCCTGTTTAACATTCATGCTGATTTGTTCAGATTCCTTGACTCATTTTCAAAAAGCTTTTATCAAAATTCTATGTTTGGAATTGAATTGAATTAATCCATTTTGAGAATTGGACGGGAAATATTGAATGTTTATTGAAATTGCTAACTTTTTGTTATGGTGACGAAGTCGAGCACTGGATTCATAAGTTGTATAAATTGAATTGATTTTAATATTATACTACTCCGTTGCGTGGCTATTGTTTTATCTTATTTTGCTTATAGAATTGTACCGATAAGTAAATACGTGTTTACATTTGACGTCATGATTATAATATGATCAGATGAATTTTACTTCATTATTTTTCCATTATTGGCTGACGGTTTAAATCTGCGAAGTTAGCTGGTTGATTTTCAACCCGTGATTCAAAATCATTTGATGGTGAGAATCATCAGATCAATTGATCTGGAATCACGGGTTTGAATTCAACTATGATAAACTCTGTTCTTCAATTTTATTTGCGTGTACAAAATTATCTTGTAACGACGAGTATAATTTAAAACCAGTTATTTGTTTATTAATTCCATTACTCCGCACACTCATAGACTTCAAGTTTTTGCAAAATTTTTTGTTCACTCGCTGAAAGTACTTGTATATTCTATATAGTGTAATATTAACTAAATTCAAACGAATTTAAATAGGTCAAACTCGTTGATTTGATTGAAACTGCAATATTTCTATAGCAAGTATAATTTCCTGAGCGATTTTGACGTATGTATTTCACTGAAGATAGTTAATAAAACAATTATTCTGCTAACCTAGTCGCAATTTGTAACTTCGATTTGCAAGTTGTAAGAATTTACTGTTACAGTATTTGTACTGTATTCAACGGATTCATTTTATAAATACCGTATAATAAAATTCGTTTGTATAATTTGGTTATCGCGGTTATATTACACTCGCACCTGTTCAAACGAAACCAAATTCGAATCATTCAGACTGTTTATATATTGCCACGCACTCGTTGCATTCAGAATTTGGTTTCCTTTGACATTTTGTCCTGAATTAGCAACGCAAGATTAAACAGGTGCTAGCGTTAACGTTATTTGTGGATGCAAATTTATGTCACGTCAGTTCAAAAATTCTTGCGTTTCTCTTATTGCAGAATAGCAAGAATTTATGGATGGAATATTTATTTACACATTGATTTTAAATCATAAATTATCGTGTTAAGGTGTATGTAATCAATATACAGTAATAAGCAATAAATGCGTATTGCGAAGTGTTACGGTTAAATCAACCACATGACAAGTTCTTGCCGTTTCAGTGATTGAATAATTTGTTACTGCTTATTATGTCACTTATTTTGTCACTTGTTTGTTGTTAGAATTTATTGCACATGCCAGTTGACATTTCTTTGCTGTTTGTGTTTAATGGAGTCATTTTATACGTAGAAGAAAAATTTGTTTATTGTAGTTTTATTAGTTGCCGGTTGTGGGATTTCTGGAAACCGATTTATTGGAGACCCCGGTTTTCGATTTTCTGATTTTTGAAAATCGTGGTTAAAGGCTGTTTGCGTGAGACCACAAATTTCACGCACATTTTAGGTGTTGTTAGTCCAAAATTGAACTATAGCTATGTGGTGCAGTTATTTCCAGTATATCAAATTCTGAGCTTTATTTTGTTCCCCGACCTGTAAGATGTACACTACTCTTACGGTACTTTATGCCAAAATTTACCGTTGATCGCAATATACAGCAGAAATCGAAACCGAACTCAAGTTTTTAGGACGAGTTTTTCGGCTTCGAGTTTCTCATGACAAAACTGCGATTTCACGATTCGATCCCAGAAACCAAAATTTTCATCAAACTTTTGCAGGAATCATTGATTGAAAAATTTGTCCGTTAATCCCATTAGATTTAAATTTTCTGTAAAATTTTTTGCTTACTCGGTTAAAATTTAAGGTAAGTGTAAAACTGAACTTTACGGCAAATTGTGGGAGATGCATTTGGGTAGCCGTATGAATAAAGTAAATGTTAACCCGTCGCCAACTTGATTCATGATTAGTCACTGTATAACTTAAAATGCACATAAATTTATTTGTAGTAATTATTTGATTTTAAACATTGCGTGCTGTTTCTTAATTAGGTGAACGTTTTGTTTAAAAATATTTAGATTAATTAAAATTTGTGGCAAGTAAATTCATAACTCAATTTTGACGTGTATATCTGTCACGCGATTTGTTGTTACAATTTACAAAATTTTGTTTGTTCATCCTTGGTGGTTCAATAAATTTTTACAAGATTGTAACGGGACTGAGGGAATTCTGATTCAATTGCCTTGAGACTTTTTTTCCGGAGATTGTTGACTAACTTTATAAATAATTTTAGTAAAATGTCTTCACGTTACCACTGACTAAATATATGAGTAATTTAACAATTTCGTGTGTAATCGTACGATGGCAGTTATTGATTGGGATCAATAGTACCAAATTTACCTCGCAGCCAAATAAATTATAAATTTCCTAACAGACTAAATATTGAATACATTGGCATTAATAAAAGATGGTATCCACGACTTTACTTTTTAAGCCGTGGAGCCGCCATATACATAATTTCGGCAGACGAGTACTTTTTAGTCTAATTTTTATATACCACTAGATATTTGATAAAATCTTTATACAAAAAATTAAATAAGTGCAATATTCATGAATTACCCATGTCATTTAGCTAATCATTTACATAGTTAATTAACTATGCGTAGTTTGCTTTAAAGGTGTCATTAGGGTAAATGGAGGTTTATTATTAATATACTTGCGCGATCAAGCAAATGTTATCTCTGGCTTCTCGTCATTTCGGGTAAAACTTTCGCCTTTTACTAAAGTTTTCCGTGGCGAGTAGCATTCAATGAGTCTTTAAGACCAATTTTTTTTACGTCCATTCTTTCGAGAATGGACAATAAACAAAACAAAAATTAGACGTACAGAACGTTTGCTGCAAAAAAGTAAACGCCTCGTAATAATGCTTTTAATTCTTATCAATAACTAAAGTCGTTTTATTACTTGATAGTATCAGTACAGTATAATCAAAATATGTTAACACGGCATCATGTCATTCAGTTTTAATCATACAATAATGTCACCATGTTTTAATTCTTATCAAAATACATGTGAAATTTATTGAAAATATTTAAGGAGAAGTCTTTAAACACGGGTTTCTTTTGATGGGATTACTTGTACGTAAAGAATGCTTGAAAATGATGTGTTTTGAAATAAAATTGTACTGGAGTGACTCATCATTCCATTGCTATTATTTGCTTTAACTAAAAAATTAGGAAATGTTTTTCCTAATTTTTGTTACAAATTTTTTTTCTTACTGCTGATACAGTATGATGGCTTTTGTTCGACATTGATTGAATAATATTACACCATCATTACTAATGTTTGTAGACGTTCTTTACATATAAATTCGTGATTGGCATACACAAAGATAGTAAAAAATTTAAAATAGTCCGGAGCGATTTAAATTTTAAAACTGAAAAATCAAGTGAAAATTCTTGTATAAGGTTATCTGGTACCAGAATTTGTCTCTGTGATGATGTAATTAAATTAGTTTTATTATCGTTGGTATTTCGGTAACGAATTATCCTACTGTTGTATAGTATTGTTATTGATATAGATCGGTTCACTGATATATTCGTCAGTTTTCCTGTTTAACAACATGTTCACGGGTCGCTGAACTATTGTCCGTTTCCTTGTTTAGATTTAAGTAATTTAACCCATCATAAGATGACAAGAAAATAATTGGTAATTACCAGTTTTGTCTGTAAACATAAATTTGTTTGCTGTCAATTATAATTCGCAGTTAACTGAATTGTGAGAAGTTCTTGCCGTATTTGAATGTGGGTTTAGAAATTTGAGAAATTGTGTTAAATATTTTATCAAAATTATCACTAAAAAATTGTGATTTACAGTTTTTGAATAATTTGGTACTGCGTTATTATATACGGTAAATAAATTTATCAGCTCGAATAGTATAATATAACTTCAGGAATTTGTCAAATTTTAACACAAAAAATTAACCGTCAGTAAGTGAAAATTTGATTCCAAGAATCAAAGCAATGACTATATATCAGAAGTGAAACAAAAATATTTTCGTAGTGTTGGTGACTCGTACTGTTTATTACACCACTAATTAGTTAGTAAATAAAAATATCCGTGGCGTGACGAGCGAGAGTGAGTGACTTTATCTCGCGAATTCCAGTCGCCATTAATTTTAATTTTATGCTGAAAAACGTCTTCTACCGGTACTTCAGAATTTTTTTTCTTTGATTTCAACCACTGAATATCCTAAAACTCAACCTGTTGGTAAATATTGATGACTCTCCAGTTTGATTAACCATGCAAAATTCAAAAAGGAGCAATTCTTATCTTTCTGTGTTGGGCAGTTTCGAATTATTATTCGATCTAGGCGTAGATTCACGTGTGAGTCACTTTTTGATCGAATAATTATCGGAATATTGAAAACTAGTGTTATAATTAATTTATTACTCTATATTGTGCTATATTTCATCATTTGCTTTTTGTCATGTATGGTAAAAACAAAGAAAAAGGTTGCTTAATCCAGGAAAAATCTTTCGCTACGTACCTTATATATTTTGTTCTCTTTCACGCAGTTTGAATATCTTACCGTAAATAGTTGACGTCCAAAAACTTTTATTCAGAAAAATTCTAAGTTTGGAATTGAATTAATCCGCTGTCTGGGGATTACGCATACAGTAATTGCTAACTCCATGATGGTGATAAGTTGAGTTGTTATTGTACTTGCATTAGTTTGGTGTAAAAAAAATTGTATTGCTATTATTAGTATTTTAAATACAATTTTTGATGTTATTTTCTATTATTTTGCTTGAAGAATTTTGGCCTAATACCTTACAACTATTGAACGATACTTGTAAAATATTTGTTACATCGTTATTTGTAGATTGCAAATTTTTGTCATGTTAGTCCGACTTATTGATGACCCCGGAGTTCAGTTTTTTAATTTTTGAAAACCGCGGTTATCGACTATTTGTCGTCGTCTGACTAAAAATTATTAGTACCGTTTCGTAAGAAATTGTAGTAAATATTTCACGAAACCAACCGTGTTTGAAATCGTATCCGTAGGTTGTGCGTTATCATTTCACTTACTTTGTCGTCTCGAATTGTACTTTTATGTTCATTGAAGTTACTCCAGTCTAAAATATTATTGGGCTAATGTAACCACAATTAATATTTTCGCTGTGCAAGTTATTAGAATTTATTGTACATGTTGTTAATATTTCTTTGCTACTTGTATTTAGTGGTTGTCATTTTATACAAAGTGCACAACTTGTTTATCATAGGTTTATTAGTTGTCAGTTACTCCGTAGAACTTGTTCTCAAATTGTTCTCAATTTATTGGTCAGTAAATTTGCAAGTGTAACTAGTAAGCGTAAGTTACCATTATACTTTTATTTCTTATCAGTTTAAATTTGCGAAGTTAGCAAAGTTGTTCAAAATCAATTAGATCTCGCCAACCTTGGCATTTTCCGGGAACTTAACCCTCGTGGTTAGTTAGCGAGAGCTGCCTGTCTTTTGTCAGATTAAAATGACATTTTACAGCCGCAGAATTGAAGAGTTGTTAACGCTAGTTGCGACGTTGGTTGCAGTGGAGATTTGTTTTCTGCTTCGTTTAATTCTGATGATTCGATACCAGGGTCACACATGAGTCGTCGTAAGTAGTGATTGCGGGATTAGGTATAACTCAGGATCAAAACAGTTTGGTTCTGTAAATGTTACAAAAAAAAGTTATATATTTGAATTGGTGGTATTCATTATTTGTCACTGGCAGTTATTGACTGGGATCTAATATTATACAATACTAAATTTGTCACGCAGCCATGAAAAATGTTATATACTCCTAACAGAATAAATGTCAATACTAATTGAAAACACTGACTACATTCATAAAATAGGGCAGCTACGACATTTAATTTTGAACTTCATTTTGTAAGCCATGTACTTGGTAGCAGTGTAGACGAGTATTTATTAGTCTCATTTTTGTTTAACGCTAGAATTTGATACTCCGTAAAGTTCATTAATCAAACAAGTTTATTTTTCACAAACTACGCGTTTTATTTCGGTAAAAACTTACTCTGTTAATTAACTATTCGTACTTTGCTTTAAAGGCGTCGTAAGGGTAAATGGAGATTTATTACTAAATTAGTTACGCGATGAAACTTTCGCATTTTACTAAAGTTGTCCTTGGCGAGTAGCATTCAATGAGTCTTTAAGACCAATTTTTTTAAATGTCCGTTCTTTCGAAAATGGACTACAAACACAACAAAAATTTGATTTAGTGTACAACTAAACTAAATTTAGGTTACTTTAATGCAGAAAGGCAAATCCCTCGTAATTCGAGATATTTGTCAATATCTAAATGAAAATATTCTGAATTATTTAGAGGGGAATAATTGAATAACTAAGATAATTTAGCGTGATATAACTTATTATTCTTAATTATTTGATTTATTCTCAATTGTCTGATCGAAATACACGGAAGATTTGCTGAAAATATTTAAAACTGGGTTTTTTACGGTGTTTGTTAAAACAAAAATGGAGTGATACCAAACAAGTCACATCACTCCATTTTAGTTTTAAATGGAGTGATGTCATTCGACTGCTAACTCCGAGCCAAAAATTCTTGCGTTTCTCGTGTTGTAGAATAGCAATAACTTGTGGACGGAATTTTTATTTACACATTAATATTGCATATGTCAAATACAAACTAGTGTTTTAAGATTTAATCAAAATAATTGGCAGCTACAGTTTTGTCTTCAAACATAAATCTGTTTGACGTCAATTATTATCATTGTCAATGTGGGTTAAAAATTATTAATTCTTGTTGCGTAAGAAATTGTAGTAAATATTTCACGAAACCAACCGTATACGACAGGTTTGCGTAAGTGTGCCGCGTTAGCGATTTAGCAAATCCATGTGTAGAAATTTTTTCGTTTAAACTTACTGGTCAGTAAATTTGCAAGTGTATAACTAAGCGTAACTTAAAATGGACATAAATTTAAGTGCAGTAGTTTTTTATTTTAAATTACAATTAAATACTGCCCGTAATTCATTAATTAGCAATCGTTTTGTTTACAATCTGATAAGATTAATTAAAATTCGTAGCTAACCGTGCGCGTCTTTTCGACGTCACGCTGCAGCGCTCGAGAAAAAGGACGCTTACGGACTATCGGATTAATTTTATTTTTTCTAGTGGTTACCATTATAATTTTATTTCTTTGTCAGTTTAAATTTACTAAGTTAGCAAAGTTGTTTTCAAACCCGTGATTCATAATCAATTAGGTCTCGCCAACCGTGGCATTTTCCGGGAATTTTAACCCCCGTGGTTGGCGAGAGCTGCCTGTCTTTTGTCAGATTAAAATGACATTTTACAGACGCTTCACTAAAAGAGATCCAACTCTTTCGGCACAATTCTACTTGTCAACGAGACAACTGCATTACTCGCGCACGTTACATATGCTCGTGTAAGTGCATTGAGCAAATTTGCTCTGACAATTATTTCTGATATTTCTAATGGGATGAAATTTCTACATTTAATCTAACTAGTCAGTAATTTTGCAAATGCAGTTAAGCGTAGTATGGTGACTATGGTTGCAATGGAGGTTTGTTTTCTTCTTCGTTTAATTCTGATGATTAGACACCAGGGTTACACATCGTCACCGTAGGTAGAGACTGTATCGACGTGTTTTACGGTACCTACAGTTACTACATTGCGGGATTAGGTATCTCAGGATCAGGGACAGTTTGGTTCTGTAAATATTTCCAAAAAAAGTTGTGTGTTTGAATTGGTGGTATTTGCCATTTGTTACGGTTTACCAAAATATTCCAAAAATTTATTGTTTTTTATGTTACGTCAGTTCAAAAATTCTTGCATTTCTCTTATTGCAGAATAGCAAGAATTTATGGATGGAATATTTATTTACACATAGATCTTAAATCATAATTATCATGTTAAGGTTGTACTTAATCAATATACAGTAATATTTATTACTAGTTTTATCTGTAAACATAAATCCTTTTGCGTCGTGTAATGGTTAATTCAACTACATGACAAGTTCTTGCCGTTTTTGGACACGAGCTAAAAATTAAATTACGTAAATAAGTTGTGTAATATATTCTATTAGATATCTCACGAATACTGTCAGTAACAAAATTTTAATTGCTGTATACCGCTGCCTTACAGTGTGAATAATTTGTTACTGCTTATTATGTCACTTCTTTTGTCACTGGTTTATTGTTAGAATTTATTGCACATGCCAGTTGACATTTCTTTGCTGTTTGTGTTTAATGAAGTCATTTTGTAAATAGAGCACAATTCTTTTATTATAGTTTTATTAGTTGTCGGGTGTGGGGATTTCTGGAAACCGACTTGTTTAAGACAGCAGCGGTTTTCGACTTTCTAATTATTGAAAACCGCGGTTAACTTACGACTTTCTAATTATTGAAAACCGCGGTTAACAGCTGTTTACCCACGTGTGACCAAAAATTTCACACAAGTTCTAGATGTTGTTGGTCTAAAATTGTAACAAGGCTGTTTAGAACAATAATCGACAATGCATCTAATTCTGACCTTTATTTGATTACCCGTATATACGATTTAATAGATTAACACTATTTTATGTCAAAATTTACTGTTTGATTGCAATATATACGTAGGAATCGAAACCGAAAAACTCGGGTTTTTCGGACTGGTTTGGGTTTTTCATCTTCGAGTTTCTCATCAAAAGCAAGGGTTTAGGATTCGAATATATTGGATCCAGAAACCCCGTTTTTGAAATCAAACTTTGCAGTGAAAATATTGATTAAGAAATTTGTCCATTAATTCCAGTAGATTTCAATTTACTGTAAAAATTTTTGTTTACTCGCTGAAAATGTAAGATAAGTACGTGTAATACTGAACCATGGCAGAGTGTGGGAGATGCATTTGGGTAGCTACATGGATGAAATAAATGTTAACCCATCATTTATAACTTTAAGCCAAATTAATAGAAAAAGTGGATCTTACTAAGGCTTATTCGTGTTGTTAGTTCTAGGTTAATGATTACATTTGCTGGGCTGACATGTTAACTTTCTATTATTTGTAAGTCTGTGCATCAGTTATATATTTCCAATTTCGTAAAATACTGATGTACAGATTCATAATTATAGTTCATTTTGCCTAGAGTCAAGTAATTAATACACCGCAGACTACCGTTTTAAGATCTAATCAAAATAATTGACGATTGCCAGTTTTTTGTCTGAAATCATAAAACTGTTTGGTGTCAATTATTATTTAAAGGATGTCGTTTTATTTTCATATTGAATACAATTTAGAGATGTTGGTTTTGTATTGTACAGGTACGGTATTTGAAGAATTCTGATCTAGCACCGTATTAAAAAACACTAAGGTATAGAAAATTGTTACTTGTTACTGCGTAATTAAATTACATTAGTACTGGTTGCGTGAGAAATTGTATTAAATATTTCATTAGTATTGTCATTAAATAAAATTGTAATTGCTATCGGCGAGTGGATTTATCGATCCCTGGTTACAATGAATGAATAATTTGTTTCTGCATTATTACGTCGCTTATTTAGTCAGCTCGAATTTTGTAATTCAATTTAGTCACAAAATAATTTCGAAGTGTAAGTTGTTAGAATTTATTGTACATGTCAATTGACCTTTCGTTGCTAATCGACATGCTATATACAATACCCCTGTGGATGTACTTTCTGCTAGTTTTTATTTTTGTCTGAAGAATATGTTACTAATTTATTGATCATGTGTAGCTGGTTAAAAAAATGCAGTTTTCTAGATGTTGTTAGTTCAACATTGCACCAAGGCTGTTTAGAAAAATAATCGACACTGTATCATTACCGTTCTTCAATTGCCATTCTTAGTCGTTCGTTGTATGTACTATTTATTTCTGTAGGAACAAATTTACAATAGTAAGTTTAAAATCAAGTGAAAATTTTTGTATACGGTTAACTATTACGAGAATTTGTCTCTTTGGGCATGTTGAGATGGCGTAGTTAGATTAGAATTTGATTATCGTTGGTACTTCTATAGCGAATTATGCTACCGTTGTGGAGACGTATTTTTATTGAAATAGACTGTTTACTGATTTATTCGTCCGTTTTCTCAGACCTAAAGGGAATCTTTATTTTGCTCTGTATTAACAGATAAGGAAGTTTATAACGCAAATTTAATTTAATTAGTGTACTTTTGTCCTGTTTATCATTCATGCTGATTTGTTCAGATTCCTTGACTCATTTTCAAAAGCTTTTACCAAAATTGTATGTTTGGAATTGAATTGAATTAATCCATTTTGAGAGTTGGTCAGGAAATATTGAATGTTTATTGAAATTGCAAACTTTTTGTTGTGGTTATAATTGGATTCATAAGTTGTATAAACTGAATTGATTTTATTATTACACTTCTCCGTTTATGGTTGTATCCGATGTTATTTTGCTTATAGAATTGTGGCCTAGTATCAAATTGTAAAAGCAACTTGTAAAAGCAACTTGTAAACTATTATTTGTTTCTGCGTTATTTGTAGATGCAAATTTATGTCACGTCAGTCCAAAAATTCTTGTTTCTCTTGTTGCAGAATAGCAAGAATTTATGGACGGAATGTTTATTTTACACATTAATATTGCTCATGGCAAATATCTAGTAAACTATGACAAATATTTAATTAGTTTTTATACAAGAATTTAACACACTAGCTACAATAGTGTCACTGTAGTGTAAACTGTGACGCATTTTGAATTCACTGTAAACACGTGCTACAAACTAAAATAACTTTCTTGTTAGTTTTCAATGATTTAATAATAATGAAATGTATAAAATTGTTCATGCTACAATATGTTAGGCTGCTAATAATAGGTGGAATGGACAATGATTCTTTTGCGTGTTTACTGGTTGATTGATTTTGGTACAAAGTATCTACTATACAGCTAAACACTGATGGAAAAATTAGTAAATCTAATTCCATTAGATTTCAAATTTCAATTCCTTGTCAAATTTTTTGTTTACTCTCCGAAAATATAAGTTACTTATTGTAGTGAAGTATGGAAGATAATGGATATTGCACTTACGTAGCCATATGAATGACATAAACTTGTCGCGTGGTCAGGAGAAATTGACTTCTTCCAGTGTTTTGTTTTGTTTTTTGTGTGGCTTTAACCCAAATTAAGAGAATTTGTTGATTTGTTAAGGTTTACTCTCATCGTTACTCAGTTCGTGTTTAGTAATTGAATTTGCGTGGCTGTTATGCTAGCTTGCGAATTAACAACTCAATGCATGAAAATATTTCCAGTTTCATAGATGACTCGTAGTAGATAGGAAATGTTATTTTCATCTCGTTTAGAGTCAACTTTAAACAAAATAATTGGCGTTACCAGTTTTGTCTTATACAAAAATCTGATTGCAGTCAAATATGAGTTGTCAGAATTTATTGCATATACATCAGTTAATAGTTCTTTGCTACTCGTATGTAAGGGATCTTACCTTTTACGTAACTTATTTGGCGTGCTGGTTTTATTACTTATCGGTTTCAGGTAAGTAAATACGTGTTAACATTTCAAGTCGTGATTATAATACGATCGGATGAATTTTATTTCATTATTTTTCCATTGCAGTTTTATTTGCTGACGGTTTAAATTTGCGATGTATTAGCTGGTTGATTTTCAACCCGTGATTCAAAATCATTTGATGATGCGAATCATCAGATCAATTGATCTTTAATCACGGGTTTGAATACAATTATGGTAAACTCTGTTCTTCAATTTTATTTGCATGTACAAAATTATCTTTTAATGACGAGTGTTCTCCGTAATTCAAAACCATTTGCCTGCTCATTAATTCCATTACTCCGCACTCACATAGATTTCAATATTTTGCAAAATTTTTTGTTCACTCGCTGAAGGTACTTGTATATTCTATATACTTGTACTGTAATACTAACTAAATTCAAATGAATTTAAATAGGTCAAACTCGTTGATTTGATTGAAACTGCAATATTTCTATAGCAAATATAATTTCCTGAGCGATTTTGACCTGTGTATTTCACCTGTTTAAACGAAACCAAATTCGAATCATTCAGACTGTTTATATATTGCCATGCACTCGTTGCATTCAGAATTTGGTTTCCGTTGACATTTTGTCCTAACGCTCGTTCAGACGCGATGAAAACTGCTGAGTCAGTTGCTTAAGTACGAATAATTTTAATCTTTCAGCGCAGTTCGTTTTAGACAGAATAAGACGTTGTAACTAACGTGATATTATTCTTAAACATGCGTTGTAGCTTAAATTTTCGCGCAGAGTTGGGTACGGCTCGTGTGTAAGGTGGTAAAAACCTATTTGCAGATTCAGAGACGGCATCGTCCTTTAATTCATGAAAGTTTATTCAAAGATAAATAAATCATGAAATTTTCCAAGCAAACGGGCATACCAGTTTAATTACATTTGCAAATTCTAGTTAGGACATACGAGATATGAATCATAAACAAGTTGCTGAGTTGGTGTATTCTTATTAAAATGACATTTTACAACCACTTCACCAAAAAGATCCATAAGTGACGGTACAAGTCTACTGTCAACGAGACAGTTACATGTAGTAGACGATACCAACGCATCACTCTCGCATGTTATATTAATATCGGTTAAATTTCTCTTCAATACACCACCTGTAGCAAAGGTAGCCGACTTCGGACCCTTCACATTATAATTTTTTCGGATTGTAAGTGAAAATATTGGATTCTGCCACACACCCGTTACATTCAAAGTTTCGTTTCCATTGATATTTTGTCCAGAGGTAGTAAGACAGGATTGAAGAGTTGCTATCGCTTGTTGAGACGCGATGAACGCTGTTGAGTCAGTGACGGCAGTTGCATCGATGTTTGTGTTGTTGTTTAAGCATTCCGTTGCAACATTTTGAACTTGCGTCAATGCATTGAGCAAATCCGCTCTGACAAATGAAATACGAATTAAATTAACGAGCAGAAATTTCTTTGTCTAAACTTACTGATCAGTAAATCTGCAAATGCAGCTAACCACAGTGTAGTTCCAACGAAGGTTTGTTTTTGTATCCGTTTGATTGGGATAATTCGGTACTGGGGTTACGCATGCGTCGCCGTAAATATCGAATGCGTCGACGTATTTCGCGATACAGTCACCACATTGAGGGATTTTATTGCTCAGGACCATCGACAGATTTGTTCTGTAAATATTTAAAAAAATTATTTTAGTAATTTAAAATTGTTTTTTACTTTCTATAATATGTGCTTACTGTCTCACTGCGTTTCGATACAAATCAACACGATCATTGATATATTTAGTACAGGCTGTGCATTCTTCACGACCAAACGTAACTTTAATGACCAAACAACAATCAATTTCACAAGACTTTAAATAAAATTTATTAAATTTACTTGCGTCACTTGTTGGCGACAGTTGTATGCCGTCGGTACCGACAGTTATCTTAGTGCCTGGAATGGAAATATCTACCCCGAAACCGTTACCAGTAGCTACGATTACCGTTAGGCAAATTGAGATGTAGATAATTTTCATTTTCGTTTTGTTTGAAGTGAAAATATTTTATGAAGTAAAGTTGGTTTAGTTCTACGTAAAAAAAATATTTGATTTTAAGTGTGCGTTAAAGTTTTTGTGTATTTACCTGGAAGGCGTCGGGTTGAATATTGCTGAACTGAAAACTAGAAGTTTAAGCACCGTAGTTAAGCTTTATGTACGTTACCACATGATTAGGAATAATAGGTTGAGTGGGTGGATTTTGTGACAGCACCTGGCGTAACCATGACATTGGAAATTTCCAGCTGTTAAAATTTTTATGGTTCACGAACTCGTTTTACTTTTTAAAAAAAATTGTGAAAAAAATATGTTTCGTTAAATAGTACCACTCAAAGTCAAGTAACAAATTCTTGATGAGTTTACCAAACGCAGGAAAGTTTTTCTTGGTTGTATTTTTTGGACTACCATGGAGATGATTGGTCGTACTTTTGCTATTTTTTGGCACGGTTGTAATCATAAATACACGTCGTGTTTTTGATAAAAATTGTTGGTGAAATTTGTCACTGCTTAAACTTCTTGTAATCAATTTATGTCATGAAGTGTAGAAGAAAATTTGAACTCACACCTTTCACTCAATTTTTACGAGTATAAAATGATGTAAAAACAGATATGCGTTTGCCACATCTGTTTGCCAGTCCATTGTGCAAAATTAGTCATGCTGTAAGTTGACGACCTGACTTTTGTTATCACGGTCGTGAACCTAAATTCTGACGAGTTCAATAATACATAGACGTACTACATGACGTCAAAATTGACATTGTGCGTTCTGCTGCCAAGGTCGGGAGCACAATGGCATCTGGAAATGTACATAAACGCACACGCTTCTTCAGGTCAATGCAAGTTTTAAACTCGATTAACAACGATTGATTAAAAATTGTTTGAATTCAATCTTGGAGCTCGGGATTTCTCAGTGTTCGAGATTGACAGAGGGAATTCTAATTCAATTTTTTGAATACTATTTTTAGAGATTGTTGATTAGCTGTGCAAACAATTTTAAACACCAGTACGTTACCAGTAATTGAAGGCGTAAAATGTTTAAAATAATTTCATGTGTCAGGTGGCACAGAAAAGAGGG
>JAQIWS010000663.1:0-17495 GCA_034696085.1 Stigmatogaster subterranea | reverse complement strand
GATCCAGAAGGCTCCGATTTCGAATTAGCGCGGGATCCTGGCTACACCTGCGAAAACAACAAGTGGCTCATTTGTGACAAAACCGGTTGCGTCAAGGATGATGATGATGATGAACGAACGTCGTGGAACGAATCTGCGAGTGCAGTAAAATCTCACGCGTTGGATCACACCAAAACCGCGGTTATGAAAGCAATGACCGCCGTTCTTCAGATAATTGACCATCGACGTCCACTAACAACTTTGGCGGATTTTATGAGATTTCGCGCTTCTCAAGATGAACCTTTGCAATGGGCGTCAACTTGCGTTGATTTTATGCTTCCTTTGGTTATAGCTATTTCTAGACCGTTTATATTACACGTTTATTATTTCACTGGAATTATGTGTGGTCACGATTTCATCGCGAGTCAAGTGGAACAGTATTTGCAAACGGTCATCACGAACGCCGCTCTTCAAGCTGTGCGGGAAATTAAAAAAACTGCCGACCCTTTAGACGATGCGTGGTTACATTTCAGTCCTCGACAGAGATTTTCGGTCAATTCCGACAATCAGGAAGTTGTTTCTTCCGATTATGAAGTTTTAGTCGAACGGCTTAAGGATTGTCTTCATAGAAATGACGTGTTAAATCCCCAACCATCACCTCGGTGTTCGGAAGGGAAAGTCCACATTGGAGATGAAAAAGTGTTGCAGATGTTACTCGAAGAGGGAAAATTAAATCCGAGTCAACTTGCGTGCGGGAGAATGATAAACGCGATGTGTAGATTGGTGGAATGTTATCGTAAACGTTTAGAAAGAATTGACAAGTTCATGTCCCAAGCTCTACTCACGTTAACTGATTCTCGGGAATTGCTTACGACTACCGATCCTCCACCTTGTTATTCGAGTTACGTGAATGAGGGAAACGCGTTTGTGATGACTATCAGACAACAATTGTTGCAGATGAGTTTTATCGTGTCAAAACTGCTACAACGAAGCGGATCATTATGTAAAAAGGTTTGCCAAAATCCAACTTCACCAGAACCACCTCTATACTGGACCACCCCGACTTATGGAAATCAACCATTCATACAAACCGTGGAAATTTTTAAAGATTATATCGTAAATGATGAAGGTACTTAACCATTTTAAAAACTATAATTATTAATCATTTTCTATAAACATTTATTGAATATTTTGCAGACGTCTCACCTTTATCTAACGCTGAGAGCCTGAACATCCAAGCAATTGCTTTTAATGTTAATAAGTTGGATCTACCTCAAGATGTTACGATAGTTGTTTACGTGTATTTAGCTTTGCAGACTTTGGTTTTTTTGGGATTATTTATCTATTGGTCTACTGATGTTACCCCAGTGGCCGGTTTGGTTGCGTTGGTCGTGCTCATCTCAGCCGCGTTGTTGGATTTTTGTATTTTTCAGCTATTGAAAATTGTGCTGGTTGCTAGTTTAATTCAGAGATATTTTACGGTGGAAGGTGAGAGGTATCCGAAACATACTTTGGATAAACACGAAGAAACGTTTGTTATTGAAGAATGAAAATGATTTTATTTTATTTGAATGACTTCGGAATTTACTAGGAAACAATTTATATTTGAAAAAAAAAAAATCTATCGAATCAATGTAAATAGTAAAAATTATTAGTAAATTCTGTATTTGTTTAATCTTATCTCGAACTGCGAAAATTCAAGGTTAAAAAATGAAGCAATATTTCACCGAGGATGAAAGATTAAAATACTTTTATTCGGATTAAATTTCATACAATTACTGTATTTACACACAAGTGGGTTACTGCAAGAGAAAAAATACTGTGAAATACAGTCGCTAAACAAAAACAAAATCAAGAGACGAAAAAAATCGCAATATTTAAAGAAAACTGTAAAGATATCACTAGTGGAATTTAAAAGAGTTCGTCATACAGCTAGTAGTTTTCTTTTTATAAGACAAACAAACAAAATAAAACTAGTTACGTGCATTCTCACGGCGAATTCACATTGTCATGTGGTGGGTAATGCGTTGCCAAATGGTCGTCGAATTGACTCGCAATTTTGATCGTAATCTTGCAATACGGACATTCAACGGGTTGCGAATTTTCGAACTCTTGAGCGACGAAGTGCGAATCAACGTGTTCTTCCACGTCACGAATGTTGTACGGCGTTGGATAAACCATACTACACACTGGACAATTAAAATCCGCAAGTACTTCCTCGTTATGTGGGGCACTAAACAAATCAAAAAGAACAATAAAACAAAAATTTTTTTATAGCAAATCAGTACAATAAACATTAAAATTTCAATTAAGCAAACAGTCATTCAAAAAAGCACACGTTGCCACATGCCTTGGAGTAGCCTTCTTAAAAACCGGACCACTCGTGCGTACGTCTCCACCCCTGGCAACCAATCCACCTCTGGCAACCAATCCGTCGAATTCTTTTAATTCTTGTCGCTGACGAGACGCAGCTGTCATGGCAGCAAGTCGTGCTTTTTCCGTGAGTTCCGGTTGAATAGGTGGCGGTAAAATTTTTGGAGTTGATCGAGGCGTCCATTGCGTAATGCCATCACACTCAATGGAATTTATCTTAGTTATTTTTTTGGGTTCAATGTTTTGGATTCGGAACAAATTTTCACTGTTATTCGACAAACAGCCAAAAGTTGGTGGTTTCGGTTTCCATTTTTGTTCCTGAAATTACAATTTTTATTTATTTTCTGCACGGCGATATTAACCTCGCTCGAATTACCCATGATTGAGTTGGATAATTGAAGGGTCGTGGTCTTGTCGGCAATACCGGTTGTTGTTGCGGAGACACATATTCTGAAGATTGAGTTGAAAATAAAACTGTCTCTTTTTTGGTATCGCGCTGTTTTTAAAATAAAAATTGCGAAATTGATTATGACCATTTAATTGATGAATCATTATCACACTTGTTTACCTTATCAGAGTTTTGCTGTAACTGCATTTTTAGTTTGTAATTTTCAGAAGTTAATTCTGATATCTTTAAATCTTTCGTGTTAATAATTTCGGAAAACAGTTTTAATTTTTCCGCATTGTGAACTCGCTCTTCGTCACCCTCGACGGAATTTTCAGAATTGGAAGTTACTACATCGAGAGCAAAACACATATATAGTATTTAACAGTCTGTAACAAGCAAGGCAATAAAATCAATTATCTAATACCTTCAGTTTTAGTTTCGCTTTTCTCTTGCTGCAGCATATGCTAAATTTTTTTTTGAGCAAAAAAATTACCACAAACAAAAAACAAAATTTTTTTAAATTTTGAAATTTAACTAACTTTATATTTCAGTTTCAACTTATTCATCTTCTTTTCTAATTTCACACACTCGATGTATTTGTTTTGATATTCAGAGGCTCCGGTTTTCAGTCGTGCAGTCAGATCATTTATCATCGATCTAAGGCGTTCTTCCGTTACTGTGTTTTTCTTCTATTGATCATAAAATAACATTAAAAAATAAAAATGTATAACAAATTTAACCGACTTACTTCAATTTCGATAGATTTCGAATTGTTCTCTTTCACGATGTCGTATTTCATTGACAAAGCAGTATATTGTTTTTCCAACTCTGAGAATGATTCCAGCTACCAAATCCAATATAGAAATTAATACAAAAACAGCTATCAAAATTTAATTTTACCAACCTGCACTTCGTGTTTCTGTTTCAACGTCTCATAATCAGCATGTGCTTTTGCATACTCCCGACGCACCTTTTCTAACTCAGTTGACATCTGATAAACATTAAAAATTAAAATAAATATTCTATTTAAATTTGAGTTATTCACAATGTATTACTTTTTCCTTGAAAGCGGTGTAAGTCATCAATTCTTCAGTGGCCAAGTGCTTAGATTTCTCCATCGCTGCTAACATGTGCTCAGTATCTACTAATTGAGATACAAGACGCTGATTTTCCAACTGTTAAATACAAAAATACAATTAATATTGTACCATTTACTTTAAAATTAAATTGTCACCTCAGCAATGTGTAATCTTTCTTTAGTTGAAGAGTCAGTTTCCTGCTCATCTTTCAACTTAATCTCCATAATCTTCACTTGTTGCTGCAATTTACTCGCTGAATCTCTTTGAACAATAAGTTCCTTGGTCAGTTTGTCACTTTTTTGCATATACGCTTTCAGGCGACTCTCGGTATCTTGAAATTGCTTCTATACCGGTATTTAGAAAAGTAAAATCTTTGTTAATATAAAATATCGAGTGATTCTATTAATATTTTAAAATATACCTTAAAGTTATTTGTTTCTTTGATTTCGTTTGCTAATTTCTTTGACAAATCTTCTTTTTGTTCACCAAGGACCTTAATCGTATCTCGCAATTCGCTAACGTACGCTTCGTTTTGTAAAAGTATCTTTGTTGTATCCAAATTATGCTTTTGTGAAGCAACAGACATTTCTTCTAATTTTTCCATTAAATCCTTTCTTTCCTTTTCTTGTGTCTCTCTTATCACGATCATCTCCTTATGTAGCTTCGCGAGATCTTCTTCCCGTACTTTCAATTTATTTTCCATTTCCGCGCAATATTTCTCCTTAGCTGAAATCGCATTTCCTAAAACAACCTTTTCCTAAAAGCCAATGAAATTAACTATTAAAAACAAAAGACTATATAAAAATAATGACTCATGTATTACCTTAAGCAATTGTGAATTTTTGATGGCAACATCTCTCAACTTTTCTTCAATAATCGCAGTACGAGTTCGGATAATCATCAAATCATTATCACTATCCTCAACTTCTACAAGATCATCGTCTGCAGGACGGCGAAATCTAAAAGGGATACTCGCACCTCTCACATGACCTTCAACAGTCAAGTAACAAAACTGGTAAAATTCCCCGTCGTCCTTGGGCAGATTTTGAGCTGGAGGAAATTAAAGAAAAAATAATATTAAAATCAATTCAATGTCTACACTCTACATAATAAAAATGAACAATTACCTTTGAAGAGAATGCATATTTCGCCATTACGATCACAATCGAACGGGACTTCAACCATTTCACTAGTGATAAACTGCTGAATGGACTCCCAACCAATTTTATACAAAGCAATTTGATCTCCTTCCATTGGGGTGATGGTTGGAGTTAACGTAAATCGACAATCCACGTCGGCACCAGTTACGTAAGATTCGGATACATCGTGAAATATTACTTTATCGTATTCGCTTTTTGTTAAAATGTTTACGCTTGATGCCATCGATCCATCGAATGAATCTTCAGACGACGACATGACTGCGATTTCGAAAACTAGCCAAACGATCTGGAAAGTGAAACCTATGAGCGATAACGTTACTCGAATGTTTATAGCCGCATGTAAAAATAACAGATTTTAATTGACTGTAAGCTGTTCACAGAGGTTATCGAGTATCGGTTGCGGGTTTGAAGGCTTAATTTCAAATTGGCGTTCGTTTTCGTTTTAAAGGTTAACAAAAGACTTACCTGAAAATTGTTCTCGCTGTTTCTAGATTTTAGATGAAAATCAACGAAATTAGGTAAAGAATTGTCTTCGTATAAGCTGCCACCCTAAATTTTTATGCGCAGTCACAGCACAGCTGCTGCTGTATTTTTTGATGACGGATTTGTTCAATTATTTGATACGATAACGAAGCCATTCGGTGGCGCCGTAACAAACAAAGCGGGGGTTTTCAAACTAAACTGGGATTTAAACTGGGATTTAAACCTCGTGACTACGACGCATGAGTTAACGATAAATTCATCATTCAAGAAAATAAAATATTTTTCAATACGAAAAAATTGTCTGAAAAATTCACACGACACAGTGGACAATAATTATGTGACCTAAATTTATTCAAAAAATTTTAAAAATCAGATAACACTCGTAGTTTGTTCCAAACTATCTTGTTTTGCCATACATTCAATATCAATTGATGTTGTGTAGCACTTTCTAACTCTCTCATCGTCAATTTCACAAAATTTTCCAGCCCAGGGCCGCATATCTACTGCAACACTATCTCTATATCCATCACGATCTTGACAAAAACACGTATTCCCATAACACGCAACTATTCGAAAATTGCCGTTTTTGTCACACTCCTGGGATTGCAATCCTCCATCCGTAATCACTTCCAGTCTGTCGACGAGACAGTCTATAATAAAAGAAAAAGAGAGTTTAAAAATAAATTACGATGCATCAATCGCAGTTAATTACAGCAATTCATTTTGTTGGCTTCGGGTGATAGAACTGGAATTGCTTGAGTTCCAAGTTGTTTTCCAGTGTCAGGATGAGCGCAATAACACCTATTTATAATGGGAATGTTTTAATGTTTGGTGGAAATTGAAGTAATTAAATTTACCTATCAGATTCGCATTGCTTCGCGACATAAGTACCATCAGGATTGCATTTAGCCGGGTCTAAATACTCAAAATTCATTCCTTTTTGGAAATAATAAGCGGTCAGTTTTTCTTCATTTTCACGTTGCTTTGGACAAGATGCACCAATGAATTTCTCATACGTGTCCTTATTTTCTGAATATTCAAATTGGATTAATTTTGAAATTAACTATGAAAACTAATTAAGTTACTTTTATAACAAGACAGAAATTGCACGAGAGTTTTCGGTAAAACCCTTCCGATCACTGTTCCATCAGTTTCATTGATGCAGAAACACGTATCTTGCATACATTGAATCGGTTGATAATTTCCATTTTTCTGACAATAAACG
This sequence comes from Stigmatogaster subterranea, assembly GCA_034696085.1. Lineage (NCBI taxonomy): Eukaryota > Metazoa > Arthropoda > Chilopoda > Geophilomorpha > Himantariidae > Stigmatogaster > Stigmatogaster subterranea. The sequence continues at coordinate 10,808 of JAQIWS010000663.1, read as the reverse complement.
TGATCGAATTTTCCCGTAACTTGCGCTCTTTCGCTCAATTTTTTCTCCATTAGCGAACATTCTATGCAATTAAATAAAGATCATTATTTGTCAATTAATATACAATTTCTTCAAACCTAATACCACAATTCATCAAATGAGCCTGACTTAATGAAAAAGTTCCAAATAGTCTTTCACCATCTGGTGCAGAGCAGAAACACCTATAAATAATTTTTGTTTTTTAAATTTAGTTGCCACACATAAAATTTTTAACGCTTTTTTTTTACTTGTTTCCTTTGCATTGCTTAGCTTCGTATTTCCCGTCGCTGGTGCAGTTGGCTTTCCAGAACCAATCTGAATTTTTATCTTTGTCTAAATATTCACCTAATCTCGCAATGCACGGTTGACTCTTTTTATCTTTAAAATAAAATTAAATCTTTAAAAACAAGCATTACATTCCTTGTATTTATTTTTAGATCGATTACCTGTACTTAAGGCGCAAGTTCCATTGACACATATTAAATTATTCTTTGGATTACACAATTCACTTTCATATAGTTTCGAACAGACGCTTTCTTTTGTAAGATCACTCGTAGCGTTGACGTCACAGAGTTCGTTTAATTCTACAACAAAAAATAAACGCTTTCATTAAGTTTTAAAATATAAATTACTCACACTAACTGGATTTACTTTTGTATTTGACACATCCAGGGCAACAACGACAAGGATCAGAAATTTTGGGAGAAAGTACGTAATCCTTTGAACAATAAATTGTTTCACATCGGAGATTATTGCAATCAAAACCATCGCAGTCGGTTTGCTGGCTTCCAATTTCGGTCCACGAAATAAAAATGAGGTAGATACTGAAATAAATAAGGATCTTCATCTACCTGATTGTGTGTGAGTAAGTTATAAACTAAAGCATTGACGTTAGAATAAAAATCGTTAGATTGCTACGAGTGCGACGAAAATGTTATCACTTCTCGTCCTGATTAAATTTTTTTATCGCTACGAACAGTAAATTTTCCTAATGATGTCACTACTTGAAAATGCGGTTATTGAAAAATACTCAGTTAGACCATGAGTTAAACCAAGTATTATGTGTTCACTTACAGTTTATTTAAATTTAGTCCAGGAAGATCAAAGACAACATTTGCCGTGTTGCAAACTGTTTTCGATTAGTTTTTGTTACTTACTGCGACATTTAAAATTAATGTGGTAATAGAAAGTCTAGTAGAAAATAAATTCATAATTAACACCACTGAAATAATAACTAAACGTAAGTTTGCATTAACGGAAAAAAAATTCAGTATCACATTTTCTGCACAACTTCACACGATCACCTTTTCTAAGTACTCTTGTCTTTTATTATGGCAACGAACTTGACGACGATATTTGTATTTGTCAACATTGATTACTGATGCATTTTTTTGAAATATTGCTGTAAATCGTACCTTTAATCGTCGATATGGGTGATTCAGACGCAGTAATTAAGGTGACATCTCTGAGTAATAATAATTTTCACAGTTTTTAATTTGTTTCACTCGTTTACACGTTTCGTTTAGGCAAAAATACAATACTTTTGTCGAGAAAAATATTACCAAAAAATGCAAAATGCTGCGAATGAAGGGTTAAAGAAATTTACGGGCGATCCAGTTTACAAATTTTATTACGGACTCGGATTAATTTTAGAAGGTGAGGATTGAGAATAAGCTTGAAGTGCTTTAAATTTAATTGCGTGTTGTAAATAGGTAGAATTCAAGAAGGAATTCGTGAAATCGATTCGCTTCAAGATGATCCACAAGTAATGCTCGGTGTAATTCTTGCGATGATATACGCACATCGTAAATACAAAGTTGTCGGTTCGTATTTTTTTGTCAAAATAAATCTGTACAGATCTTAAAATATTTTTGTACGCTATTTAATCGAGTACAGATAAAGAAAAAGTTGCTGAATTAGATGCAAAATTAAAGGACATTCGGAAGAAAGCTAACGACAAGGTATTAAAATTATTTGTTTTATTTTGATATCGTAATACAGCATTTGAAATTTGTTTTTTAAGGCTTTATATTTCGCTGGTTTGTTTTTATTCCACACCGGGCGTTACGACAAAGCACGAGAATACATCGACAGAATGTTAAAATTGAATTCATCGACTAAAGAAGGATTAGCGATCAAAGGATGGATTGAAATGATGAACATCAAAGAGTCACGCGAAGTGAGAGGAAAAACGGCTGTACAATTTTTCGACACTGTTTTAAAGTAATAGTAATTTTCACTTGTAACTTAGTAGAAATTTGGAATGTTAATAATTCACTCGATACTCTAATTTACAGTACTCCTGATGGGAAACATGACGTCGACGCTTTATTTGGCAAAGCGAAATATTTTGAGTTGAAAAATAATTTTAGTGGAGCCCTGGAGATGATCAATCAAATTGTGGCTGTTTTACCCAACCAAAGCAATTTACCCGCTTTAATCGAAAAAATGAAAATGCTTCTCGCTTTGCAAGATTGGGAACAAACGATGGATATGGCACACCGAATACTCAATGGTGATCCTCACTGTTTAGAAGCAAAAAGATTTTGTGTTTTACAAATTATCTGCCGTGATGGAAATTACGAAGAGGTAAACTGATTGATTATATCTCAAAAGTGTCGCACGGCGTATACAAAAAAAAATTTTAGGCTTCAACCAAATTATCGGAATATAATCGAGAGTTGGATGAATTCGAACCGAAAAATGCGAATTTATTATATCAGTCTGCACAATTATTTTCGCGATTGGTAATATCGTATGTTTAAACTTTCAAGCATTCGCGCTTAATCCCATATTTTTTTAAACACATTTTCTAAATAGTGTGGTCGAAATAATGCGATTCTGCAACAAACGTTTGATATGGCCAATCAAGCTGTTAATTTGGATGATCAGAATTCAGAATACGTGACTGAACTAGGATACCAGTGTTTGTTGCAGCATAAATTACGTGATGCTGTGAAATATTACAAAAATGCAACTAAGTTAGACGGAACGAGTGTTGCAGCTTTAACGGGTATTTGATGATTAACTGATAACAAAAATTTATTCTCGTTAACTCGAAGGTTATTTTTTTTTGCAGGAATCGTGACGTGTCAATTAATGGAAGGGCAATATGACAACGCTGAACAACAACTAGAATTTCTTCGAGAGGTGCAAATGACTATGGGTCCTTCTGCGGTAAGCATTATAATGTTAAGTTATTATTTGAATATGTTTGATATTCATCAAAAATTGATTTTTAGGAATTGTTGTATCTTCACGCGGTGCACGCAAAGAAAAAGAATAAAAACACTGATGAAATAATCCGGCTCTTGGATGAAAGTTCACACGCTCACTTTACGTCGTTCAAAGTTAGTAAATAAATTTTTAATTTTAATTATTAATAACTGGTCGAATTTTTTGATATATTTCAGGGGTTGCCGCTTGGAATTCAGTATTATTTGCTACTAAATCCTGATTTTTTAACATTGCTCGTCAAAGAATATATATCATTTGCTCCTACGCAGGTAAAAAACCTTTTTTTTTTTCTTTTTTCTTTTTTAAAATTTTAGTCCGAATTTTAATACAGCCGTTGAATCCTGGACAAACCGTACCATCAGTATTGAAACAATGCATGGCTATTCTGGAACCAGTCACTAAAGCATGTCCTGGAATGTTAGATGGATTGTATTTACTTGCAAAAGTCAAATATCTGACTGGTAACAAAATTTATCTACATTTTTAACATTGAAGGTATTACTTTGTCATTAATTAACTTAATTTGCCACAGGAAACTTAAAATCTGCTGCAAGCACATTGCAACATCTTTTTGATAATGTGAACTCTACTTATTCTGACGCGTATCTCTTAATGGCGCAAGTTAGTAAAATATTTGCTAGACAATTTTTTAAAACGTTTTTTAATTCAATATCATTTTATTCATTTAGATACAATTGCATCAAGATAATTTTCAACAAGCATCCCACTTTCTAGAAGTTGGCTTAAGTTACAATTTCGAAGTAAGTTACAGAACTGTAATTAAAATCGTTCTCACGCCGAGTCATTCCACAGTACTTAATAATTTCAGGTTCGCGATAATCCTACATACCACGTAATCAAAGCGCAAATCCAAAAAAAGGAAAACAAATTACAAGACGCCATGAAAACTCTGCAGGTCGCTATGTCATTAAGCGGTATAAAAATTTCAGGTACTGCTACACGAAAAAATTTGCTTTTTACAATATGGTACCGGTACATGCTAATTAAAATTTAGGTACCAGCATCCCTTCTGCTAGAAGAGTAAGAACTGAAATATCATCCTCAGAAAAAGCTTCGCTGTATACAGAACTTGCCGACTTATATCGTTTGTTAAATAATCACGTAAATAATTTCCGAATTTGGTACAACTAAATTGACTTTTGTGAATTATACTCATAATTTTATTAGTCAGAAGCGCTCAGGGTAATGGAAGAAGCGAACAAAGAATTTGCGGGAAGTCCAGAAGAAGTACGGATCACAATGATCAGTGCTGATTTAGCTTTAGCGCGTGACGACGTGGATGCTGCGTTGAGTATGCTGCGATCAATCGGATCCAGCCATCCTTATTACATGCAAGCTCGAGAAAAAATGGCTGATATTTATTTAAATCATCTGAAAGATAAAAGAATGTTCGCTAGTTGTTATAGAGAAATTGTGGATAAATTTCCTAAAAATATTCAAGCTTATTTATTACTCGGTGACGCATACATGAACATTCAAGAGGTAACTATATCCGTTACAGACTTTAGTAAACTTTCATAATTCGGTATTTTTATTATTTAAGCCTGAATTGGCAATTGATGTATACGAGAAAGCATTGAAAGAAAATCCACGTGACAGTTCTTTGGCTAGTAAGATTGGTCAAGCGCTGGTGAAAACGCATAATTACGGAAAAGTAAGACAAGCTAATCTTCGTCATTGGTCATTTTATTTATACAATGATTAACTAACAGGCCATTAACTATTATAAAGAAGCTTTAAAAAATGAAGATCAAGGTTTTATGAGGTTAATTTCGAAATATAATGTCTAATTTCTATGCGTCATCTTGTTAGACAAATTATTTGAATTCTATAGGTACGATTTAGCCGATTTGTATATGAGATTACGTCAATATGACAAAGCTGAAAAATTATTGACGCAGAGTTTGGATCAGGAATCCAGTCAAGGTTTATATTAATTTGACCAAATTGTGACACGTGGAAATTCTTTACATTTACAGTACTCGAGTTTTAATTTTTTTCATTTGTGCGTGAAGGAAATTTAGGCAGTGATTTGGCTTCGTTAATAACTGAAGCCAAAAGTCTTTCGCTGTTGGCGAATATTTATCAAAAATCAGGAAATGTTGCCAGTGCTGTTAAAACTTTAATGAAGGCAAAAGAAGTACAAGTTAGGTAAATCGTTTTTCAGTCGTAATTTTTTTCTTTTCACGTAGGCAAAAATATGATTATTTCTAGAGCACTTAAGAAAGCGGCAATTGAGCAACCTGACATTGTAGCCGAACAACGATCTTTGTGTGCAACGTAATTATGCTAAACTAATCTTGACTAAAACTTTGTTAAATTTTTTTATTAAAATACCCGTAGAATCTGCTGCAACTTGGCTGAACACGCAGCAATGCAGAGAGAATTTGACAAAGCGATTATTTTTTATAAAGAAGCTGTGAATTACGATGAAAAAAATAGCCAAGCAATGCTTGATCTTGCTCACTTATACATGATCGTCGGTGATTTGGACGCGTGTCAAGAAACTTGTACGTCGTTATTAAAGAGTGATAAAGAAAATGATGCTGCTACTGTGGTAATTAACACAGTGCTGCAAAATAAAAATTAAAACATCGTAATCAACAAAATTTTGTATTTTCAGATGATGGCTAATTTAAATTTCTTTAAAAACGAGTACGATTCTGCTCTCTTTCACTTTCAGCAATTATTAGACAGAAAGCCAGGTAAATGTTACGAACAATTTTAATCGTACTTTGATTTAATTAAATTTTACGAAATACGTCACTATATAGATTCTTACGACGCGTTAGCTCGCTTGATCGAATTGCTACGACGAATGGGAAAACTCGAAGATGCCATTCCGTATTTAGAGCGAGCTGAACACGCTTCACCCCGCGCGCAAAGTGAACCTGGTTTTAATTGCTGCAAAGCTCTCTATGAATGGTAAGAAAAAATAAAATGTGATTTCATAACGAATGAAAACGTTCTTGTATTTAACTCTAGGTATGCAGGTAATCCCAATTCAGCTTTGAAACTTTTTAATAAAGCGAGGAAAGATAACGAGTGGGGTCAGAGAGCAGTGCGATGCATGATTGAAATTTCCCTTAATCCTGACAACATTGTAATGGGGGGACAAATGTTTGATGACTCTGATTCCAGGTATTTAACTTTTTTTTTTGTAATTATTTTCAAGTTTTGCGAATAATAATAACTTTAAAATTGTAGTTTTGATCGGCAAGATTTTCAAGAAGTCGCTTTGAGTACTGCGGACCGACTGCTAAAAGTGAAACAACGATTTAAGTAACAAGTTTTGCGTTATACTTGAATCAATTTGTAATTTTAGGAATTGAAACCGGCTCCCGGAGATATTAGCACAATTATCCTAACAAATAACATCCTCCTTGCAACTCGACAAAAGGTTCATGCTGATCGAGCATTGAATGAATTTATGCAGCTTTCATCAAACGAGCACTTTGTATGGAATTTAATTTCACATTTGCATAAAAATGTTGCTCAAAACAAAATTTTCTTTTTAGCGTGATCACGTAGGCCTGATATTGGGAATGGCGGTTGCATACATGATTCTAAAACAAACTCCACGTGCTAGAAATCAACTAAAACGAATCACTAAAAGCATGTGGAATTTTGAAGTGAGTGCAGTATTATGCTTTTCCACAACGTGGTTAATTTGCTGAAACAAATTTACATTCAAAGGATGCTGAAGACCTCGAACGAGGCTGGTTGCTATTGGCTGACATTTATACACAATCTGGGAAATATGATATGGCAACTGAGTTATTGAGAAGAGTGTTGCAGCACAACAAAGTAATGAATATAAAGGATATAAATAAATTTTTCAACGTTAAAACTATTTTCAGTCCTGCTGCAAAGCTTACGAGTACATGGGTTTCATAATGGAAAAAGAACAGTCGTATAGAGACGCAGCCGCGCATTACGAACTTGCGTGGAAACATAGTAACAAAACAAATCCTACTATTGGCTATAAGTTGGCGTTTAATTATATGAAAGCAAAGAGATTTGTTGACGCGATTGATGTTTGTCATTCTGTAAGCCACCTAACATTTTATGATGGCTTTTAAGATTTTAACGTTCTAATATTTTGCTGTAATTCTCTATAGGTTTTGGAACGATACCCAAACTACCCAAAAATTCGAAAAGAAATTCTGGAAAAATCACGATCAAATTTACGCGTGTGACCATGAAATTAAATATTCAGACTGTCATTTTTGGTGAAACAATTTTGTTTTATCTCTAAAAATAATTCCCTCACTTTGCGAAAAAATAAACCAAATCAACATTGTGTAAAAATTATCATTAAAAACACGTTGTAACAAACATAGCACTATTTTCGAATCTCGAACATTGAGATTGCTCTAATCACTTGTCATTTGTCGTTTGATTACTGTATTTAACTTGGCCGAAGCAACTGACCACCCTCTCCACGTTGGCTCGGTGTTACCCGTGTTGTACGCGTTGCGTTGTCTCTCGTATCTGCCTCCGGTACGCCTTGATAACGAGGAGACTACGAAGAAACAAAATAATATATAAATGTATTAAATACACAATATAGGAATTTAGTTCGTTAACGTACTCTATTTGCTTTCCCCAGCCAAACAGCTAAAACTTCGCCTCGGATGGCAGCAACTACGTATGTTGGGATTAGAGTAAACGGTACTAAATATAATAACGCAGGTTGAGCAGACGCCATCAAGTACATTGCGACGTAGGTTATTATTAAACCAAAGCCGTATGCTAAACACGAACGACTTTTTAGTACGTCATAATTTTTTTTTTCCGGTAAAAAAATTTTTTTGTTTACCAGCTGATAAAGTTAAAAAATAAATGTGACCACTGCCTACTTCCATACCAAAACCGTGAAGGTATGTAACTAAAAGGCCTGGTATTATTACATCACCGAATCCCAATAGCGAAAATGGCCAAGTATCACAGACTTGTTTGAGTTCTGTCCATCTAAAATGAATACATCTGAATACCATTGGAATTTGTTCGCCGGTATCTCCGCTTTTTGTGGCTACGTGCACCATTACACTTTCACCATCCTGAAAAGTTAACCAAAATAAAATAAACGTAAATTTTTTTGTTGGAAATAACATCATTTACCTTTGTAAATAATGGTGTAATAAACACCCAAAATATATCGTAAAAAAAGAGCATAATCATCAAGAGTGTGCACAACTAAAGAGAACAAAAATGAATACGTAAATTTATAAAAATGTTAAGTATTTTTTCTATTTTTACCATTCCGCTCGGCAACCGCAGAGTTCGTAAAATGTTAATACAAAAGAAAGTTCCTAAGACATCTTGCAAAACCCAAGCGTACCTAGATACAAAAATTAAAGATTAATTGCTTTTAATTTTAAGATGACATGCGATTATTTACTTCTGCTTTCTCACAACCAACCAATAAATTGTTAACGCAAGGCAACATATTGCTAGAATAACTTGAACCACGGTGGGTTGAAATTCAGAACCACAGATTTTAAAACGTGGAAAACTAAAAAAAAAAAAATTTTTTAAATTATTAAAGTTACCAGAATAAAATAGTTTGAATTAATTGTTCTCACGTAAACACTGTAAATTTGATGTATTTGAAAAATCGGTCACCGATTTGATACATGGCAGTGCAGGCAGCAATGCTGAAGAGAGCAATAATAATGTAAACTAATTTCAAAAGAAAAAAATTTGAGTAATTTTTACACTACCCAAAACAAAAATTATCTTATTACTTAAATAGTTATAAAAGAAGTAGAGTAACAGCAACAAACTGCACATTAACACAACAAGAAGACTCAGCATCAAAATATTTATAATATTGTTGCGTCTGGATGAGGTAGGTCGACCACTAGATTCAGTCGTGGTCATTGAAGGTATAATTTGAATTGGACGTCGAGTTCGTTTACGTATACTAAAATATGCGAAAATACGGAATGACGCTCAACACAATAACAATTATGTCAAATTCTAACTAGTTGTAATATTCCATGCCTCCCCAGTAGGAACCAATCATCAATGTGGCCACAGCCCAAACCCAAATAACAGCAAGACTGTAATCGATGCGATCTTCGAACTGCGTGAATAATTTCACTTTAGCGTTAGAAAGTCCCTAAAATGTAACAAAATTTTAAAAATTACCGTTTTATTGACCCCACTAATTCTATTTACTGTTAACTTATCAGCCGTTTCCTTATCAATCACCACTACTGGTATTGTGATGACGGGTTCGGTTTCATTATCAGTGGTGTTATGTGTCTAAAACAAATAAAATGTAAATTGCTATTCAAGAATTATTTTGCATTCGTATAAAATATTATTTTACCCCTGGGTGATCGGGCTGGTCCATCGTCGCAACTATTGCTGCTTTGGCGCCTCCCGACTGCAAAATATTAGCTTTTACCATAAACGTACACTTGTAACGTTTTACGAGTGCTGCTGAATTTGTAAAATCTGTTGCATTGGGATCCGGTGGTTCGCACGCATCCCACGGTAAAAGATTTGTAAAAGGCATCCATTGCTACAATAAAACAAAGTTTTCCTCTTGGGATTAATCATAACTGTACAAAATAAATTTCTTACTGCCGTGTCCGGACTATTTGCTATACTACCGAAAAACGGTAAATATTGACCACAATAACTCTTCTCTCCATCGTCGGACATCACTTTTACAACGGATAAAGTTGCAGAAACCTAAATTAAGAGGATTTGTTTATTTTGTGAGTTTACGTTTTACGAAATAATTTTAAATAAAAGAAACTTTAACTGGCGTTTGAGATATTTAAAATCAAATTGTAACATAATAGGTACTATCATTCCTAGTCCTTACTGTATGCCATTGTGCAAATAAAAACAAAAATAAAACAATTTGAAACATTCCACTTTCGATATCGACTTAATCCTCGCCGTCTCCGCTTCACTTCGCAATAGAACAAGGATTCCCCCTAACGGCGAAAAGACAAATTAAACTTATGACGTTTATTAAGTGGACGAAAAGTTAAATTTTGCTTTTTAAAAAAAAAAAAAAGCTAACATATTATTCAATCCACGGTAAAATTTAACGACTAACTACAAAAAAAAACTGTTTTAATTTTGTACTTTAAAAAACAGCGAAAACAAATTTAAATTTGTTATTATACACTGCTTTTATTTTTAGTAAAACATTTATTCATCAAAATATTGACTGTTTATTTGTTCGCAAACGGAAACGTGTCATTAAATCATACAGTCTTCAACCTTTAACATCCTGCTTCTATTTTGCTTTTACAAAAAAAAATTTTTTTTCCTTCATGACTAAAAAAAAATTGTTACGCTATTTTTCCAGAAAACAAGAAGAACAAAGTCGTTACCCTGTTTATCGCAATCGAAAGTTGGTATTTTTAACAGCATCTTTTTATTACCAGGAAAAACCTCTATGGAGAAGTTAAATATTGACCAAAGAATGATACACGCAGGTGTCCAACAGGTGGTTTGATGTTGGCTTCATTCCCATAAAATTAAGCAACGCGGAGAAGTTC
>JAQIWS010000662.1:0-17496 GCA_034696085.1 Stigmatogaster subterranea | reverse complement strand
TTTGTTATCGATGAGTGAGGTTAGGGATTAAGGTGTGACGCTTCACTCGATTAATTTTGTGTAAAAAAAAAATTTTATATTTTAAAGTTAATATTCTAAATAATTTTTAAAATTTCAAAATCGACATAATCACGGTACGAACAAATTTTTTTTTGTCGAATTTAAAATTTTCATACATTATCAAAATTTATTTTAAATAATTCCAAAAAAAAAACCAACTTTGGTTTTTTAATTTTAATTTCAATTTATAATTTTTTTATCTTTCATGTTTAACGTAAATTTTAATTATTTTTTTATTCCGTGGGTTACTAATTAATATTTACCTACCGAATACCTTTTTTCTACCTTTAAGCGGCATGCATAGCGTTATTAATTATGCGCCGCTTCATTTTTTTCTTTTTAAATATATTTTCCTTTCATTTTTCTGAAAATTAAATTTGTATTAAGAGCTCGAGTGTCGACCTCGACTTGTCTCTTGTTCAAATGTTTGCTCCGCTTCACTCGTTGCAGCTGATTGAAGACCCCTCACTCCTTCGCGAGGGGTTGTGGGTATTTGCGCGCGTTCAATTGGTGGATCGAACTCGAGGCACGTGCGCGGACTAACTTCATTTCGAAGTGACCAGATGCCAAACGAGCCCGAAGCCTGCGGGAAAAAGGAGAAGAGAGGAGAGAAAAGAAAAGAAAATGGTGGTTGGTTGGTGGAGGGTTTCGAGTTTCGTTAAGCCTAAGGCGTGAATTTAGTTTACCCCGCGTTGCGTTGCGTTTTGTTTTGGTTGGGAGAAGAGTTGGAGATTCGGAGTTGGAGGAGAAAATGACAAATGAGATTTGATTTTTTTTTTTTACTTACTCGTTTTAAGGTTTTTGGTGATTTTGTAAATTGTGAATTTGTAAGGGAAAACGTTGGGTGGTTTTTAAAGAAGGAGTGAGTTTGTTTTTGTGTTTTGGGTGTGTGTGTGGTGAGGAAGGAAAAGTGAGAGAAAAGGAGGGAAAAAAAGTGTTTGGTATTCTTGTTTTATCTTAACGAGTTTAGGACTTTTTTTCGGTTTTTTTAAGGCGATGATTTTCTTGGTTTATCTTGTAGTAACGAAGTGCGTTGTTGAATGAGAAATCAGTTGTTTGAAGTTGTTCTTTTTCTTTTACTACATCAAAAAAATATTTTTTTGCAAAAAACGAAATGTTTTTTGATGACATTTAAATTCAAAATTTAAATTTTGGTTCTTCTTCTTCTACATCGAATTCTAATTTTTTTTTTTTGGGGTCAACTTAAAAAAACAAAAAACCGAAAAATTTTGTGAAAAATTTTTCTTTTGAGTTTACATTTTTAAAAACATCAAAAGATGGCGGCTAGATAGGTAACAAAATTTACCTTTTTATTTTTTTACTCCCTTTTTTACTTTGTTTTTTTTCTACTTTTTTTGTGTAAATTTTATTTTATTTTCTGGAACGGGAGAAAACAGACTTTGTCATCTGGTATAAATCCGTCGGCGAAAGAACTCGTTTAGCGGCATGTTTACGCCCCCACTCAGCCATCGCTGGTCCTTGTCTCTCGACTTGATTAGCCTCTTGTGGAGGATCCCCCTTTTTCCACATATTTCCCGCACTTTTTCCACGCCCCATCAGCCTCCGCTATAACGAGATTTACGACGCTCGACTACGGTGACAAAAATCTACCGAAAAACCCAGTCGCTGTTTATATTTTATTTATTCATTCATTCTCGCACAATTCCTTCACGCAACCTACCCGTGATTATTTTATAACTATTATTAATAATTAACCAACCTTTCACCTTTTATTTTACATATTTTGAAGGAAAGTTAGTTGGGAATATTTTTATGTTATTTGGTTAGTTGTCGTGTTTGCTTTTTTTTTAATATCGAGGGATTTAGTTATTTTCGCGTGTTTTCTTTTCCGAACCCTGAGGAATTTTTTGCCGATAGTTCTCGTGCATTTCGATCGTCGAACGAAAAAGGAAATTCAATTTATTCGCGCGAGGTTTGAAGGAAACTGCCGATTTGAACGTGGACACGATAGGATAGCATAGGCCTAAGCCTAAGCAGCGATGACATTTCGCAGTTATGACACGTCTTTCGTTCGAAGCGTCGTCATTGACACGAATCTGATTGGTTTACTCGATTTATGACGTCATTTTAGCAGTTTGGTTACCGTATTTTATAGTTTTAGATAACCGTGTTTTATTTTATTAAAATAAATTAAGGTAATATTTTAAATTGAAGAATTTATTAATTTTTTAAATTTTTAAAATAAAGTTTAAAATGTGACGGCGTTGCTAAGCAACGCCGCCCACAATGCATCTTTGCGGGGCTTTACAAATGGCGTCGAGTTGACAGCGGAGTTTTATTTGTTTTCTCTTCTCGTGAAAGGTGGTTTGAGGTTTTTGAGTGTCTTTATTTATGGGCGAATGAGAAGAAAAGAAAAGACAAAGCGTGATTATCTTAGGAATCGATTAAGATACAAGACTTTGCACTCGTCATTTTCTTTTATAAAATGTCGGCTTTGTCGTTTTCGTAAGTTAAAATCCGTGTCCTTTGCTTTTGATTATAAGTCCACCCCACCTCCCACCCTTTTTTTACCCCCATTTTTCTCTTTTTATAAAGTAACTTTCTTATTTATTCTAGTTATTATTATCTGACTACGAGTCAACGACATCGACAAAAAATTTATTCTCAAGACACAAAATTTTACTTCAAAAATCGAGATTTATCTCGACGAGTAATTGAACTAAAAATACAAATTCCAACCACAAATCTTAACCTCAACCTTTTATTTTCCACAGAGAACCCAACGACGTCGAAAAGAAAGTCGGTAAAGACGTGTCGAACGTCGAGGACAACGTCGACGCCGACGGAAGAAACAAAAATCGTTTCGCCAAAGTCGCTTGGCCTCCTTTCGAACACGTGCATCAGAAATACATGAGCATAGGTAAGAAACATCGAGGATTCGCGAACGTTTTCGTTTTTCCTTTTATTTTTTCGTCCCTTTTCGTGTGTGTAAATGGGGACATTGAAATTGTACGATAGGACGAAGGGGTATTTTTGGCTGGGCGCCAAACTGTAGTCGATCCCAAGGTAACTGACCAAGCAGAAAAGTAAGCAGACGCGCGGAGAAAGGGAAAAAGTCTCAGGTAGAGAGGGATTGGGTTTAATTTGGCGAGATTATAAATAAAGAGAAGAACTGATGACCAGAAACAGAAAAAGAAAAAGAGAAGAAAGTAAAGTTGAGATTGAGTTAAGTAAGTAAATTTCGTGACTTGGGTTCGAAATTTGGAATTAATTTAGATTTCAGAATGAAAAATTTGTAGAATTTAATAAATTTGTGGAGGAAAACGTTGATTGATTATTTGTAATAGAGTTGTTGCGGTGGAAAATCGTTTCGAATTGTAATTAATAATGCACACCTGTGGGCAGGTGTGAAATTTAGAGTTCGGACGATTGATTGACCGCGAGTTGTTTTGTCGACATCTGGAATTGACAAAGTGATTAAAATTAAAATTAAAATTAAAATTTTAGTTTTCGATTTTGGATTTTGGGTTTCGGAATTTGGATTAGGACACATATTTTATTTTTGTTTTAAGATAAAATTTATTGATTTTTACGAAGTAATTTTTTAAGTACTATGAAAATTTTTTATTTTCACTTTTTTTTTCGCGGATTTGCGGTGAATTTTTATTTTTTCGCGATACGTGAAAAAAGTTTTTTGAAGGGGGAATAGCGGGTGGTTCATTTAAAAGTTGATGAGATTGACTTGAATTTTGATGGGTTAGCTTATCGTTTATTCATTCACTCCCGTATTGTCTTATTTTCCCACTCAAAAATGCAAAGAAAAAAAGTAAAAATATATTCAAAAAAAAATTTTTAAAGAACACGAAACGTAAATTTTACCTTTAAAAATTTTTTTTCGTAATCGAATTTTAAAAAGAAAATAAAGTACTGTAATAAGAAAACAACGGATGAGTAATTACGTGAACGAGGGGGAAAAAAAAGATGAAAAAGCAAAAAAGCCGAAGTCAAACGTCATCTTGAAAATCGAATAAGACGCCATTTAAAGTCGAACTTATCGATTAATTTACTTTTAACAGGTAATTATTAATATTTTTTAACGAACTTTAATTTTATTTTTGTCAGATTTCGAAGAACAACTTAAATTTAAATTTTGACGATTTTGACGAAAATTTGTCGACGAAACCAAAAATATTCGACAAAATTTATCGATTATCCAGGTGACAAAAGACTCGTCGACCTGTTTACGGCTTTGATGAATACGGATGATCCCGACATTCGTTAAACTAATATATCCACGTCACTAAAAATTAAATTTCGTCGCCCCAAAAAACACCGAAGAAAAAAGACGCGGGTAAAGATCGAGTATTAGAATTGCTTTGACGTGCCGCGAGGGGGCGGGCTGTTTATGAGGTGATGGATTGGGTTTTTTATTTCTTTACTACCCCTTCCGTCGATGCTGAATATTTAATGGCGCAGCTCGTCAAGCAGACGCCCATGCGATCGTAAACGTCGCCCCCTTAACAAACCATGGCTCCGTGACCAGAAGAAAGGAAACCCGAGGGCGGGTCCCGATCGGTACCTAAGGAAGGCTATGAAGGGGTGGGGGTTCGTTTTTATATTCTAGTAATGGAATTAACGCGGGACGACGCTGGGTTTTGTAATTTATGGGTTCGGGTTTTGATGTCTTCAATTTTTTCGTTTTTTTTTTTTTTTTTTTTTTTGGGGGGGGTATGGGTTTTATTTACTCGTGTGGGTGTTTAAGAAGGTTGGGGGGTGAGGGAAGTTGGGGTTGTATTGTAGGTGGTATTTTTCATTTTTATTGATTTTTTTTCGGTTTTTTGTGGGAAAGTGAGGTGGAGGGTAGTTGGAGGAAAAATGGAAAATAGTAAAATATAGTGGTTAAAATTTTGAAAAATGGTGGAAAAATTTGTAGAAAATTGGAAAAAATGACGGAAAATAGAAAATTAATGAGTCGTGGTGGTGGAGGGTAGTGGAAAAAAAATGGAAATTAGTTAAATATACAGTGGTTAAAATTTCGAAAAATGGTAGAAAATGTTGAAAAATTTGTGGAAAATTGGAAAAAATGATGGAAAATCGGAAAAAATGATAGAAAACAGAAAATTAATGAGTCGTGGTGGAAAAAAGTGGAAATTAGTTGAAAATGGTTAAAATTTCGAAAAATTGTGGAAAATGTTGAAACATTTGTGGAAAATTGGAAAAAATGACGGAAAACAGAAAATTAATGAGTCGTGATAATGTTGAGGAAAGTGAAAATAATTTGAAAATATATTGAAACATAGTGAAAATAATTAGAAAATACATTGAAAAATAGTGAACGAAGATTACTAATTTTTTTTAATGGTAATCGGAAACAAATTCTACCGAAATAAAACCCACCCCAAAAAAATTGGTTTTTAAAAAGCAATTCCATTCATTTATTCTAACACCCAACCATCACCACGTATTTTCATCTCGAAAAACTTTCCCCGCATACGCACAACCCAAAGAGGCAGACTAGGGGTTATGAAACGATTCGAGAAAAAGGGGAGGGGGTTATGAAGAGGTGAAGTAGAAGTCCATAACGCGTTCGTCTTTTTACGAGCGGAACGAGAGTTAACAAGGCGCGCGCGTGCGCAGTGGCTCTTTCGCCCTCATTTCAGCTTTGAGGCAAACTTCCCTCCCACTTAACTCGCTGTTGCCTTATTCGGTCGACAGGCGTCACTGGGCGGTGATCAACTGATGAGTGACTTCTTGGCGGGCGACGACGTTACACGTTCTCCTCAGACGCGAATAAAATAAAGCGCTTCCATGTTTCGCATTTTATTTAAAAAAAAAAAAAAGTTTTCTTTTTTCAATTGCGTCGTTTATTCATCTTTAAAAAAAAAAATTTTTCTCAAAACGAAAGCATTTTTTTTTTTTTAATTTTACGGTTTGGCGAAATGTGGAATTGTCACGTGATGGGTTCTTGCGCCGTTTCAATTCAATTAGCAGTTGCGTTTTCATCTCTCCGATGCCTATAGGCAGTGTATATAAAGTAATTTGCTTTTTCTTTTTACTTTTTCGCTCTTTCTTCACGTTTTCATCCATTTTGAGGGAAGCAATTCGACTCAATGAGTTTTTGGTTAAGGAGTTGGTTTGCGTGCGAAGTGCTTTTTGAGGTTCGACTTGATTTTATTTTAAAGAAAAAAAAAAAATTTTTTTTCTCGTTTTTTTGTATTTTTTAAATAAAAATAATAATTTTGTTTTATTTTTTAAGACGTAAAATTTTGTAGTTAAAAAAAATTTTTTTTTCGTCGTAAAATTTGTTTAACGAATTTTGATGAATTAAATTTATGAATATATTATGATATTTTAAACCAAAAAAAAATTTTTTTTGGGTTACTTTTCGAAAACGAGTCGAGCGAATAGTTTTAAGTTAATCTTCGTGGATAAAATTTGTAGCGCTCTTAAATGCACGAGACAGGTTTATTTATCTTTTCCATCTCTCGAAAAAGGGATTAACATTTTTAAAATTCGTATTAATTTTTTTTTTTGTCGAAGTTGTCGAACTCAGTTAGTTTTAACTCGAGGCGATTTTTTTCCTTCTTTTTAAAAGTTGGATTTACCAAAAAAAAAATGGAAAAAAAAATTGTATTTTTATTTTAACCCTTTTTTTTTTTTTTTACTGTAGTAAAAGAGAGAAATGCGCTTATTGAGAGGTAGGAGTAAACTTCTCGAGGACAAGTAAGAAAGAGGATTTGATCGTGCAAGTAGATTAGTTTCTTGCTCCCAGTTCGAATACTCCGTTGATAACCACTCGTGTCGATGTGTGCTTCCGGCTGAGGGCATTAAGTTTGGTGAGCAAATGTCAACGCGTGGAAAAGTAAAGGCTTAACACTATTAGGATTGCGAGAACACGTTGCTTGACATTAGATCTTATTTTTTTCTCCCTTTTTTCTCATCGGTATTTTTTTTTGGGGGGGGGAGATAAGTATTTCTCTCATTATCCAGAAGAAGAAAAATGGATTAGGGGTTTGTCCCTTTTACGGTTTTTGAGGTTTTGTTTTTTTTGGTTTTAAAAAAGGATTTAAAATTTAGATCTTTGGGGGGGTTATACAGTATTTTTTTTTATTTTTAGAATAAATTTTATGAAATTGTTAGAAAATATTTGGATATTTTGGGGAAATAGTGAAAATTTTTGGGAAAAATTTGGAAATTGTTTGGATAATTTTGGAAATTTGTAGTAAAAATTTGGAAATTTGTGGCAAAAATTTGGAAATATCTGGAGATTTTTAGAAATTCCTGACATTTTTTGGACCTTTTTTGGACATTTTTTGGAAATTACTGGCAAATATTAGGAAATACTCTATCCGTAAATTTTTGAAAATTCAAGAAATTTTCTGGATATTTTTTGACAATTTTGGAAAAATTTAAACTTATTTAGAAACCTTTTGTTACTTCGTGAATTTTTATTACTCTCACGTGAGTACTTTTTTAACAAAATTCTAGAGGTTAATTAGGACCAACATACGTCACCCTTACCACGCAAGCTGGATGATTCGGGTCTGTAATCTCGTCAGTCGTCACGCATCGCGGTGCTCGGATTACTGTAAAGGCGAGGTTTCGTCTTGTCACGCGAATCTGATTTGCTTTTGCGCAGGTGACGAGTGAAAAGAGAGGGGGAATTGATTTTTTTTTCCTTCCCTCCCTTCCCCGTAAAGCGAGGAAAAAAATTTTCTCGGTCGTATTCAAATTCGTTGTGTCGTCTGTTCGGATTCAAATCTTACGACTTTGGCAACGGAGGGAGAAAAAGCTAATGAACACGACCTCTGATTGGTTGAATGGAATTGAAGCAGGAAATCAGGAGTGTGTGAGGATTTACTGTAGAGAAGAGGGGGTAAAAAATGGAGGAGTGAAAAGTTTGTTGATTGCGAGGGTGATGGTTGTATTAAGTTATGCGAAGAGGTAACTAGATTTGTGTTTGGTTAATCCTCGAATTTAGAATGTTTAGAGTCATGAACACCGGGGTTCCGAATTAAATTGGGAAACGAGGGTGTTGTTTGTTCTGTTTTTTTTTTTTTTTTGTCGTTTAGGGTTAAAGTTGGTGAGAAGAAAATTTTTTTGTTTGATTTGATTTTTTTGGGGAGTTGATTAGCGTACATTTTTTTGTTGAATTTTGGTTGAATTTTTATTGAATTTGCATTGAATTTTGTTGAATTTGCATTGAATTTTGTTGAATTTGCATTGAATTTTGTTGAATTTTCATTGAATTTGCATTGAATTTTGTTGAATTTGCATTGAATTTTGTTGAATTTGCATTGAATTTTGTTGAATTTGCATTGAATTTTGTTGAATTTGCATTGAATTTGCATTGAATTTTTACTGAATTTTCACTGAATTTTCACTAAATTTTCACTGAATTTTCACTGAATTTTCATTGAATTTTTACTGAATTTTTACTGAATTTTCACTGAATTTTCATTGAATTTTCATTAAATTTCGTGGAATTTTATGGAACTTCTGTTGAATTTTCACTGAATTTTCACTGAATTTTCATTGAATTTTCATTAAATTTCGTGGAATTTTATGGAACTTCTGTTGAATTTTCACTGAATTTTTAAGAAATTTTTCTTCTATTTTACCAATTTACTCGAATTTCTCCCAAATCCACACAATTTCATCAACCCCTAACGCCTCCCCACAAATTCCCTAAAACATTCACGAACCTCCCTAAATATTTAAAAAATACTTTTAACGAATCTCATTCAATTCCTCAACCACCCCTAAAACCCCCTTTCACCTTTCACCTTTTTCCCCCACCCACCCTTACCCCCACCACCAAACATTCCCACTGACCCATTCCCATCTATTCCAACACCATTTAAAATTTCTGAACGATTTCTCCCTATACACACAACAACATCCATACTTAATTGTAATTCCGCTCGGATGCGCGAGCGCATAAATCAGCTCGGCGATGACGTTTAGAGGTTTTTAATTACGTTTCCGTGGCGCGTCCACGCTTACAAATTAAAGAATCTGTCCGCCTCCACTCACACTCAAAAGCACTGCTCGGTTGCTCGGTG
The DNA here is from genome assembly GCA_034696085.1 of Stigmatogaster subterranea. Taxonomy (NCBI): domain Eukaryota; kingdom Metazoa; phylum Arthropoda; class Chilopoda; order Geophilomorpha; family Himantariidae; genus Stigmatogaster; species Stigmatogaster subterranea. Next base: position 8,410 of record JAQIWS010000662.1, on the reverse strand, counting down.
TCAACTTTCGTCCTTTTCCTGCTTCTCATTTTTATTTTCAATTAGAGCTTCACTCCGTCCTAGTAAAACACACTAACCAACTTGGCAAATGGCTTTTTTGCGATTGTGGAGTTAATTGCGTACAAGTTTATTCATTAATTCACCGTCGCGCCGTTTCAAGAAGCGCCGTTGTAAACGGAGTTTTTTTTTCTACGTCTACGTTTTTTTAATTTTAATTTTTTATTTTTAGTTCGCAATTTCTTTTCACCGGTAGCGTAATCTGTCGTCATGGTTACGAAGAGCGGGTTGTGACGTAAGGAGTTAAAGAGGAGTTGTTTTAATGGACGCGGCGCTTTTTCCTTTTTGATTCTCGCTCACTCTCTTTTGGTTCGGGTGTTGGTCTTTGATGGGCTCGAGTCGACGCTCGAGTTGTTGGTGCGTGATGACTGCGCGCGCTTGGTTCATCGAACCCGCGTTGCTTGTTCGTTGCAGTTGCTCCTTATGTTTTTTTGTTATTTTTTGGTTGTTGGGGGAAGGATGGTTGGTTAAAAAAATTTTGTGGTTAATGTTTGGTTTTTTTGAAAGTGATGGTGCGTTAAGGGAATGGCGGGAAAATGATAAAAAAAATAATGGGAAGGGTAAAGGGTAGAATGTGGTGGAAAATAATGGAAAATTTAGAGAAAATTTTTTAAATGATGGAAAATTGCAGAAAAATGTGAACAGTGTAATGGTGGAAAAATGAAAATAGTAATAATGGATATTTGGGAAAATTGTGAAAATTGTGACAAGTAGAGAAATTTTGAGAAAAGGTGGAAAATGATGGAAAATGATGGAAAATTTTGAGAAAAAGTGGAAAATATTTTTAAATTGTGGAAAATTGCAGAAAAATGTGGAAAATGATGGAAAATTTTGAGAAAAGGTGAAAAATATTTTTAAAATTATGGAAAATTGCAGAAAAATCTGGAAAATCTGGAAAACTTTGAGAAAAAGTGGAAAGTATTTTTAAAATTATGGAAAATAATGGAAAATTGCAGAAAAATGTGGTAAATAACGGAAAATTGCAGAAAAATATGGAAAGTATAATGGTGGAAAACTGAAAATAGTAATAATGGAGGTAGTGAAAATTGAGAAAATTGAGAAAAATGCAAAAAATGGAGAAATTTAATGCAGACGGTGGAGGAAATGATGAAACGTAATGAAAAATAATACAAACCACACAATTTCTTTAATGGATGGAAACTAGAAAAACAAACAATAATTCCATTTTCTTACATTTCCCGCACTACATTTCCAAAAAAAAAAAAAACCAAAATAAATTGGCAAAATGTTTTAGTACGCTCTTCCTGAAAATAAAATTAGCCTTAAAATTGGACGCAATCAACCCAATATCGGTTCGACGCGACTGCGTTAAGAGCCGCGCGCACTTAAGTCCATCCATCGCTCCATCCGCCATTGATCGATACACAAGATGCAAGCGGATCTCCAATTAAATTCCAGTGGCAGACGCATCAGCTTGTTCCCAGCATGCCCCTTTGTACGGCGGGTGGCGATTTGTCCGTGACCTGTCAAGAGTCCCGGAAGTTTATTAGCGCGCGTGGCGCAGATGGGGAGCTCGGAAGACGAGGGTGGAGCACGTGGTGAGGGGAAGGGGGAACAATTGCAACGCGACACGCTCCCGTGGAATTGACAGATGCAATTCGCCCCGACGTACGAACGTCGAGTGATGTTAGAGTGAGATAAAAGGCGAGTTTGAGGAAAAGTTAATTGCTGTTGATTTGTTTTATTTTTGTTTGTAAAGGTTTTAAAAAGAGGAAATTTAAGAAGTTTTTGTTAATTAACTTTTTTTGTTTCCTCGCGTCTTTTTGTTTTTGTATTAATCGATGTTCACAATTTAATGAAAAATATTGGGAAAAGTTACTTTAAAAAAAAAAATTAATAACAATTTTTTTTTTTTTGTAGAAATGCGACCCAAAGTGCGTCATCATTACCGCGCGCATAAACTCTCCGTATGGATGCGGCTCATCCCAGATATCCACCGAGTGGGCGCGGGCACATCGTCCATCCAGCATCACCTGCTCGACAATCACGACGACCCCGCCACCTTCGAAGGACGCGTTCGCCTACTCCCGCTCCCATGGCCGACAATCGTCGCTCCCCAAATCATCACCCCGTCGACGTCGCTGACCGCCGCCTCCGTCAACCCGTCGTCCACCAACCACAGCTCCTCAGTCCCATCCGACGCCTTCTCGACGGTGGCGTCGGCGTCGGCCGGCGAGATGGACCGAGTGATCGGCGGTGCCGCTAAAAACAGCAACGGATCGGAATCCACGCAAATGGAATCCGTGTCCGGCAATTACTCCACCGCTTTGAGCGTGACGATCGCCGTCGGCTGCTCGCTGCTCATCCTGAACGTGCTCATCTTCGCCGGTGTCTACTACCAACGGGACAAGAACCGCATCCAGGCCAAATTGCAGGAACGCGCCACCTATCAGGCCAAAAAAGATCTCGACGATCCGCCGCCTCCTCTACCCACCGGCGTCCCCCACCACCTGCCGCCGCACCCGCACTCGATGATGATGATGATGAAAATGGGCGCGGGTGGAAGTCCCCACAAAGAAGCGTTTCCTTCAACGCCACCACCGTCGCCTAACGGCAGATATCGGCATCCGACGCATCGTTTGCAGCAGGAGTATACAATGGACGCGCAGCACGTCCCCGGAGGGATGGTCGCGTTGGTGCCCTCGAGTGGTGTTGGGGTTGGAGGTGGAGGGGGAATTGGTGGTGGTGGTGGGGTTGTGAGTACGCACACGTTGCCACGGAAACCGTCGTCGGGCACGGCGGAAAACGCGCCGCCCGAGTCGCAGCCATTGTTGTTGCAGAATGCGCCGACGTGGCAGATGCCGCCGCACAAGAATTCTAACATGCAAGAAGTGAAAGTGTGACTTTTTTTTTTTTTGGTGGCTTGAGAAAAGAAAAAAAAAAGAGGAAGAAAAAAAGATGTGAGTTGGAGAATACGTAAAAGAAATGGCCTGAAGATGGCGCCTGATGTTTTTGTCCAGTAATCTGGTTTGGAGCGTTTTTGGTGCGATGCTCCGTTGTTCGAAAACCTTAAGAAGAAAAATAAATCCTTTTCCCAAACCCGATTTTTTTCGACGAGATGTGGTCTGTTTAATGAAGGATTTATTAAGAAAATGGATGAAAAATGTATCGTTGAGTTGATCTGATTGACGTCACTCTGATGTGGCTTCGAACTACGTAATTGATTAGATTTTGTTTTTGTGTGGATTTCGTTTCATGTTTTGTGGAATTTTGGATATTTACGTTTTTGTTTTTAGGGATGGGAGTGAGGACGTTGGTGATAATATCAGTGAAAACATTAAAAACGTTTTCGTTTTTCATCGAGTGAGCGGTGGAAATGTTCCGTAGTGACGTCACGATTGTGTTTTTTAGTCGACGCGAGGATTCTATACACACGTAATAATAAATCTCAAAAAAATAAAAGTACTAATTTGTTTTTCTTTAATTTTTTTTAACTGTTTAATTTAATTTAATTTTTTTTAATTTTTACGAATTTTTTTTTTTTTTTTTTTTGGTTTTTCAATTTAAAAACAACGAAAAACAATCAAAAATGAAGAAAAAAATACAAAATTTAAATCAAGTGCTGTTTTTTATTTGAAATTTTGTTAATTAATTTTATGCTTATTGCTTTTCGTGCTTTTTTTTACATATTTTCTTTTACTTATTTTTTTTTTTAGCACTTTTCTTTTCACCTGGAGCTTGTATCGTTTTTGTGGAAAATTTGATTTGTGTGAACTTCTATACACCGCAAAATTGTTTTATTGCTGCCATCTACCGTTCGAATTTGGAAGGTATCGCGTTGTTTATCTTTAAATTTTATTTCCACCATTTTGTACGAAATATTTCTTCAAAAAATCGACTAACTTTTACTCCAACCTTTTTAATAATTTTCATTTAAATTCACGGTGAACGTTCTTAAAACATAACAACAACAACAACAACAAAATACAAAATGGAGGACGGTGAACTAAAAAATTTTTGCAAAAGCAAAACAAAAACTGTCTTTTGACTTGACTTTTAGGAGTTTAAAAAAAAAAAAAAAAGTTACGCCCTTATTTCGTAAAAATTGATATGATTGTAGTTTACTCAATTTTTTAAAAGCTACAGCTGGTTTAATCCACACTCAAACATGGCGTCCTTGTGTTTTTGGATACAAATTCACGTTAACATTCACATTAAAATAAAATAAATTTAAAAACAAAAATGTGACGTGAGGATGGATTATGTGAGATACAAAAAATGAACTAATCTCTTTTGTACGAGCTTTGCCGTCCTTGGTACGGTTGTATCATTGAAGGTGTGTTCTGGATGATATGTCACGTGTCACCGCGAAGTGACGTGAAAACAGTCATTTAGCAGCTATTTCTCAGTCTTGGATTAAAAATTTAAAACAAAAGCAAAATTGTAAATTTTGTTTTTTTTAACATCCCACTAATCCTTAATCCTTTTTTTTAATCCAATATCCAAAATTTCTTTTGTGCTATTTTTATTAATTTTTTTTTTTTTTTTTTTTATAGTTGTAGTTTTTTCGTCCGAAAAAATTTTACAAAAAGAATTGAAAATGGATTAAAGAAGAACGTTAACTAATAATTATTAGAAATTCATCCTTTAAATTTGTGGTAAAAATAAGTTTTATTTTTGGTTTAATAATTATTTAATGGTTGGTTTTAACGATGATTTTGATTTCAGGAGGGAATTAGTTCGTTTTAAAACTTTCGTAATCACCGCGTTTTAAGCCCAGTTATTAAAATAACTTCGATTTGTTTTGATAATTTATCGCATTATTTTTAAATCACATTTAGAGGTGAGATTTTATTCGACATATTTTTGTTACCGACATTTTGTTTTTTTCCACTGCTTTCTATTTTAATTTGTTTTTGTTTTCCAGTTTGATGAAATTTTTATTCAACTTTATTTTTTAATCCGATGTTAGGACAGACTTAAAAGACCGCGTTGCTTAAAAGGCAAAAGAAAATGAATGATTTATTTCGCTTCCGGCCTCACGTCGACGAATTAAGAAAAATCCTGAAGGGGCTTACCTGCATGTAAATAAACTAAAATGCAAATCAGTTCACCCCGCACATATTCCACGAACTCATTTCAAATCATCCGCAAAAGTGAGTGTTTATTTTATTTTATTTTAACATTTTTTAATTTTAATTTTAATTTTAATGTTAATTTTAATTCCTCAACTTTCCTAATCTTCTAATCTCTCAAAAATCCACTCTAATTCCTAACATTTCATGTTTAACGAATCAGTTACCGATTTCTCCCACCGGTTACTACTTTTGACGTACACTATGACGCTTAAGCTTTGAGCAGTGCGGCTCTTTTTTTACGACCGTCGTAAATTTGTGCCTTAGAGCTCGGCGAGGAGGGTAGAAGAGATTCCTTTATCGTCCACTGAATCTCGCTCTTCTTTATACGGGATTGAGGGACCCGAAGAACGCTTGGTGCGTGTATACGGGTGTGCGTGTAAAAGGAGACGAAGAATTCACTTTCCAGAGGTGGATCAAAAATGGCCACGTGACCATACGTTGTGTGTTGGGAAGGATCAGGAAAATGAGATTAAGTTGATGTTGGAGAGTCTTGTGTAATGTAATGTGTGATGGTGATGGTGGTGGTGGTGAAGGAGTTATACGTTTGGGATTAAAATTTAAGATTGGGGGTTCAGTTTTCGTCTTTGATTAGGAAATTAAGAAATTTAAGATGATGGGTTTTGGATTTTTAATTACATTTTGTTGGTCGGGGTATCGGGTGTTGGGGGGTTTAGTAAGTGATACTAATCGTCCACTAAGGTTTAGGATAAGATTTTTAGGATTTTGTGTCGTAATTCGTAAATGTGGATTTTTATTTCATTTTCGATTTTTGGCACCAGAGTGCGCGGGTAAGATTACGGGTCACTAGTTATTGATATTTGGATTTTTTTTTTTTCTGCTCTTATCCTTCGGGATTGTAGATCAAATCCGAAATAAAAATGTCGGGTCGATAATCAACGAAGAGATGACGCGTGCAAAAAATAATTTTTTAAAAAAAAATTAAATTGGTCAAAAAACGCGAATTTGTCTTTTTAAAAAATTTTCCACCTGAAAAAAAACCAGAAAAAAAACCTAAAAAACAAATAAAAAGTAACTCAATATTTGAATGATTCGATTTTTATTCAGTATTTTTTTTTTGTTTAACCACCATCAACGTAAAATTGGTCGACGAGAAAAAAAAATTTAGCGCGAGATAAAAGAGAAGCGCCGTTCGGTGATTGGTGGAAACACTAAACTGTCTTAAACACCGAGCGGAAGAAAAGAAGAGAAAAGAAAAGAAAAGAAAATAGTATCTGGAGCACGTAACGGGAAAATTTTCTTGATGGCAAGCGGGTTTTCTTTTATGTCGAGTAAAGTTTTATTCCATTAAAAATAATTGGTCATAGGGCCTAAAACTCTAGAGGCAATGAAGACGCATTAAAGAAGCCTTAATTTGAAGTGTTTCTTGTTTGGTGAAGAAGGAGTTTGAAACGTATTAAAAAAGTCGACGGCGATGGTGCATTATTAATGGGTCTCTGGGTTCGATAAAGCGAACGGACAACGACCGACATTTTGTTTTTTACAGTTCGTCGTAAAAATTTTTATTTTCTTTTTTCCAGTAATTAAAATTTTTACTTTGTAATTTTCGAGTTCAAATTTTTTAGAAACACCTGGAAAATAAAAAATTTACGAAATTTACAATTAGTATAAATCAATGTCGAGAAATTTGCTGTGAAAAAAAAAAATGAATAGATATCGCTTTTTTTTTTTTTTTTTTTTTTTTTGGGTGATAATAATAATAATAAAATTAAATTTATATGGCGGCAGCAGTCATCTTTCTCTTTAGATCCGAGCAAATTTGTTACGTGCTGTACGCGAAGAAAAAGTTGAGCCTTCGTGTATTCAAATACGAGATAAAAATAAATGTTAAGTCTCGTTGAAAATGAGTTTGAAAAGGCGAAAGGGGGAAGATTAAAGGAAATAATAAATTCTGGCAACGCTGGGTATGTGTGGGTATGTGTGTGTGTGGTAACACTTGTTCGGGAGTTGTATTCACGTTGGCGTCGCTATTAATCAAATCTCAAAATGGTGAATGCGCTTGTCATCGGGCGTTACAAATGTTTTCGCCAACTCAGTTCGCTTTGGCTTTATCCGCCATTTGTAAGAAAGGAAAAGCCTTGTTTTATGTAAAAGTTGATGGATTTTTAGGGTTATTTTTATAGGCTGGATTTGTTGTTGTTGTTATTTCGGAGAGATAAATTTATTTTTGCCTCGTTTTTGACAAGTTAAATGCGATAAAGAAATATCGTACTTTTTACTTCTTAGAAACCCGAAACGAGCCTTTTTAAAGAGTTCGCGAAAGATAAAGAAATTTGTTTAAGACGAATGCGTTTCCGTTTAACCGACGTTTTCATTCGTCATTGGCCAACTTTTTCCGCTTCGACAACTCGTCTTTTTAGCTTTAACTTTAACGTTAGCTTTCTTTCGTTCCGCTGGATTGATTGGTTGCTCGCTCTCAGCTTCTTTTATTCTTTTTGCGCGGGGGAGTTGGGGCGAGTTTTACCGCCATCTGTGGAATAAATTAGTGGAGAGATATATTTTCCTCGATGAAAATTTTTTTTATACAACCCCCAGCTTGTTTGTTTGTCTCGTGGTTTAATATACAACGCTCAACTCGAGCGTGAAAATTAAAGTCAGTCGATATCTACTTCTTATCCGTCGCGAGTCTGAGAACTCTAAAGTTACAAAAATAAATAAGACTTTTACTCCGTATATATAACGGTACTGTATATATTTTTTTAAAAAAGGCAGTAACAGATTAAGCACGTCGTGATTGTGCGTCCGGTTTTGATAGCGTTAGTCGGTGTAATTTGGGAAGTTAAAAGATAGAATGAAGTCGAATGCTTCAACCCGTCGGTTAATTAAAGCGCTCTCTGCGAAGAAAGAAAGAAAGAAAATGAAGGAGACGGGAAGGAGTTTTAACCGGTGAAATGAAAGAAAGAACGAGGAGAAAAAAATAAAAATAAAGGAGAAGAAAAAGAAGAAGAAAAAGAAAACCAAACTCGGCTGAGTGACGATTGGAATGGGAAGAATTCGGCTGAAATTACTGGGATAGGACGGTGAGTGATGTTGCGAATTGAAAGCACGCAGACAGAATGAAACGCGCGCGTTGGGCTGAGGAAAGGGGTTTTAAAAGCTTCTTTGCCACGTTGGAAAAGAACATTTTCGCTGACTCGTCTAAGAGGCACATTATGCTTTGCTGCGAGCTATTAAAAGAGACACTTAGAGGACTATTCAAACTCGCGTCCCTCTTTTTCCTTTTTCCTTTTTCCTTT
>JAQIWS010000661.1:0-17584 GCA_034696085.1 Stigmatogaster subterranea | reverse complement strand
GACCTCTGACGTCATATTTCACGTCACCACTGAATTCGGCACCCCAACATTACTATTAGTCTGTATAAGTAGATTTGTACTAGCATCAGTCGTTTCGAAGTTATTAGACTGGAACACTTTAAAAAGATCACCCTGTATGTAAATTTTTGACATTCTTAACAACGTTTTTACAATTTTTTGTTGGTAAAATAATTAATTCTTAAACGCAAACTTTCAAAATTGCAGCTTTTACAATCAATTTTCAACAATTTCATTTGTAAATTCGACATAAGTAAAAATCTACTTTCGTAACATTTTGTGGAACCCATTGTTTACGTAACTCGGGGACCCCCTGTACCCCATTAGCATCACCGTAAGATTAAAATTAAAGTAAAATTTCAAAACGACAAGAGCGAATTTTATAGGTAAAACTTTGAGTAAAATATCCGAAATTTTTTCTTAATTCGTGAAAAGTTTGCATGCAAAATACATTCCAAAGCAAACTTTTCAATCAAAATAGTTTCCAGTTAAAAGTAAATCTTAATAAGTTCGTAAACTTTTAAATCCCGTCGTTGCAACACTTTTCACATTACTTGTACAAGCAACCATCAACTTCTAGAGACGTCACCTGCGAGGACGGATTAACTCATGGTGGAAGAAAGTAAGGTGTAGCCACGCGCATGGTAGTGGTGTGCGAGGTATCGGATCGACCTCGAAACCTCGATACTTTTTTACCTCGAGGTATCGAAAATTCAAGGTTTTTGTACTGTCGAGGTATCGAAAAAGTATCGATACTCTATTTCCGCTGAAAAACAATTGCTTTGCGTTATCTACCACTAGGGGTGCTACCCGCTACGGCGCAATTTTTTTAGCGTTTGGGTTTGGCCCCTTTATCTTTTTTCGTACGTCTAACAGACGTCATAACCACGTCATCAATTCATTACAACTTTACAAGCGTCGAAGCGTACAAGACTAGGCACGTTCAGTTTCTAAAAGATAATTTCGCTTCTCCTTTCGAAAAAGATAAATTTTGCGTAAAAGTGACTTTTCATTGAACGTGCGCAGTTTAATAAGTCAACTCAGTTATTCACGCACGCTCAAAACACCAAAATTGACCAATTCACTGCTATGCAGAATACCTTTTGAAAAGTCACTTTTTGACCTTTGTCAGTATGAGTGACGTAAAAAACATCACACCCAGTTTACAAAATATATCTAACGGTCAAAAGTCACTTTTCTTTTAGAAACTGAACGTGCCTACTGTTAGCATGTTGAGTAGTGAATACGCTCCATCTCAAAAATGTCAGATAAAAGGTTGGGAAAGCGCCAGATTCGGCAAAATTCTGACGTTTGGAATTTCTGGAACACTTGTAACTGGACTAAAAAAAATAAAAAAAAAATTTCGTCCAATTGTTATTTTTACAAAACCTCGAAAAAACATCGAGGTTTTCTAGAAAAATATCGATACTTTGAAAACATCGATTCCAAGAATCGATGCTTGAGGTTTTGCGCCTCGCACACCACTAGCGCATGGGTTTCAAAATGTATCCGCCCCCGTGACGTCAAAGTGACGACAGCATAGACACAGGGAGTCATTGGTGCTTTTTATGGTGACGTTTTCCTCAGGAAATTAAATACGTATTCCAATTTTATTTTTTTTGAAATGCAAAATTTTTTAATTTGTATTAAATATTAAATCTAAATTAACTATGCGACAAAAGTGCTGCAATCGGGAATCAACAGAGAGCTCTTCAATCACGTTCACGGTATGATCACATGTCGTAGTACGCCATGTTAGTGATCACCATGACGTCACGCTATTTATTAAAAGCCTAAAGTAGGTCTTCAGTAACGTGGGACCATGCAGAAAGCTAAAATCTTCAATTAAAACAAAAATTTACTAGCATATTATGTTTTTATTGAGCTTTTACGACTGTTTGGTCATCAGCATGGCGTTCACAGAACTTCCGTAGTTTACTTTACCACCAAGCTACCGTTGTTGTCTATGCTGACGTCAAAAACGTGTCATGCGCTAGTCTGTTCGCTTTTGGTTAAGTACCGAGCACACCTTACTTTCTTCCACCATGGATTAACTCACGTAAAAGACAAATACAAAAGATTAGTAGTAGAAGGGCCTGAAGTCGCTCAAACATCGAGGTCATCGGGCGACTAAATTACTGAATAAATATAAAAGCGTTTTCAAAATTACAAAATGTTTATGTTGTACCTAAATAATATTCGGTAATCAATAAACATCACTTTAAATTAAAAAATTACTGTATAGTTAAAATAAAATTTTCTCAATTTAAGACTTCATCCTAACAGAAACAGTTTTACAATTCAGGGAGTGAAATTTATTTATATACCAAAGAATTTATTATTTCAAGATCGAATTTTACTTGTAGGATAAAAAAACATTTCACATTCACAAACATTTATGCTTAATTATACAAAAGTCACTGTCACAACATTCTCTTGTACTCTGCTGTACAATATATTTACAAATTAAAGGTAAGTCTATTCGTCAACATTGAAAAAAATTGGTAACGACTTAGATTTAAAAAAACACGGATCGTTTACATAAAATTTAATTGAAAATTCATTGCTCAACACACTTCAAAATCAATAATTCAGTATTGGCACAAAAATAAAAAATTTAAATCACAAAACTCGACTTTTATTTTTCTTTTACCACCAACATACATCAGTAGTACCGTATATATTGCAATTTAGAAATACAACACTAAAAATATTAAATTTACATTCATCATACAATTTGCGAAATGCAAGTAAATATCAAAAAATTTTCATGTTACGAAATTGACTTAAATAAATTTAATCAACAAAAAAAAAACCCTTAAAATTCGAATTGATTCATAACGATCAACCCGAAAATGATATGAAAATCCGGTTTTCAAGTTGTTAGCTTTAAAATTCTTACACCGCAACGTCAACTCGCGTTGATGTTGTAGCAAAATAAACTTTTAGTCACTGTAGAAAACTGCATTGAGCAGTACAAATTTTTAACATAAAAAAATCAGTAAAATTCACACAAAAATGTGTTGTCTGAAATTAAATTTAAGCAAACATTGGCAAAACAATGTTGAGAACATAAATTTCCCAATTTCAAATTCATTCTTTCAAATGAAGCACTCGAATGAAAATTTCTTAGTTAACTTACTTAGCAAACTGGTTAAAAAAGTGTGCTTTTAAAATACAACCTAAATAGTTATTTTTTATGCATTACACAACATTAAAATTAAATTACCATGCAAAAACCTACGGAGAGTTTAACATTACAAAACCTATTGCTCAACATGTTTCAAAACCTAAAAATCAGAATTGACACAAAAATCAATAATTTAAATTGCGAAACTCAACCTTAACATTTCTTAAACCGCCATCAGTACTAAATATCACAAGTACCAGTGAAAAATATTACAAATTTCTTTGATTTGCTTGATCTCGACGTGAAATACCAAACTATGATTTCGACATTTAGTAGTGCATCGCACTACATTTTCAAGTTTTTACTATCCAATGAATACAACATAACTTACTAAAAGTACGTAAGCTTAAAAGCACACAAAATTAATGCACTTTTAAGTTAAATTGTCTCCAGTCACCCTAGGTCAAAAATTACAAAAATTTTGGATTGGCAAATTTGCAAACAAAATTATCCAACTTGAAGATATTAAACTATTTTTTCTTAACTCACGAAAATTTAACAACATGCAAAATAACAAAATATAAACAAATTTTCGTATTAAAAATTAAGTCTTAACAAAGAGATCCAAGTACTGTATGATCCATTGCACTAAAAATGAATAATAGCTAGAGCATTTTACATACGGTATTATATTAAATAAACAAACAGCTTATTGAACATTACCTTAATAATATACTCAATAATCATCACCTCAAGACTTAACTTAAAGAAAAATTACGTTTCGTTTAGGAGCACGGTAGATCAAATTTTAAAAGTAACAGTTTTTTAAACTTCAACGCGAACAAATTGCATTTACAATTGCGTGAGCCAAGTTGCAACACATCTTCTGAAGAATACACTCGTAATAATTCGCTTTTGCTTGAATAATGCAGTGACTAAAATCAAAAATTTTTAAGTGACAAAAACACAACGTTAATTTTTCTTATACTGTTGAAACTGTACAATAACAGGCATGTCTGCTAGTCGCCACATATTATAAAATCAAGGTTGATAATTTACAGCGGACAATTCGTAAAATAAGATTAGCTGTTATTTAAAAAATAAGTTAACTACATAGAGATAATTTTTTGGGCCTGAAACATAGTCTCCTATTAATTTTATTTTTCCACATAGTCAAGAAGTCCGCACAGGCACTCGTAATTGAGTAAATTAACTCAAAAAGTTTCATTTAAATCAGTTCACTACACAAACAAAAGTATTTAGATTTATCACATTAAAAACTATGAAAATTTGTTAAATTCAAGTACCTGTAATCAACAAAAAATCAAAAAAATTTGAATTAACACGACAACATTTTTAAAAAATGTAACTAAAATAAAACGACCTTGGAATGAATTAATCCCATAGTTACATTTGGGTTAAGACTGAACAAATTAGTGTAAATTACGGTAGTAATTAAACTAATAATCTGAATGTGAATTAAAGAATAAAAAAATTATTGAAAAACTAGCGTGAATTGTAAAGAAAAATTTTTACGTCTGCAAAACAAATTTTCGTGCAGAAATAAAACATTTTCTTAATCCAAGAAACTATGTTAACAGTATGAGTCAAATTTAACATTTAAGACTAAATCCTAATACAAAATAATGTTTTGCATTAGAATTAAAGATATTAATTTACGGTATACTAGTTTTAAAACTTTGTTACAAAAATGTTAAAAACACGCGCATGGTTGTGGAGATCAAGGTATACGGCAGCGTCAAGAATAAATTCTACAGAAACCCTAAACAAATAATTTTAGATTTTGCGATAAAATTAACCGGTTTGTAAACAGATTAATACAAAAACTTTAATATGTGAAGAAAAAATTTTATGTGTGGGAAATAAAATGTTTTCTCGTTACAAAAATTAAACACTACTAAAATCAAATTTTGGTAACACGTCGTTCATATTGTCAAGGTTGATATTGTAACGTATTACCATTACAATGAAACAAGACTAAAAAAACGGTATACAAATTTCGGGAAATTTTTTCACTACGCACAAAAATCATCGCAAAAATTCGAACACGCCATTTTGAATTATTCAAAATGGAGCGTTGAATTTTTGTGTGAAAACATTTTTCAAAAGTTGAATAAAAAAATTTTAAAATTCTGAAAATTCTAGTAACGTTAATGTCGGCGAGATATATAAACCACTTTTCAATTGATTCTTGTGAGGGGTTCTTTTCGAAATGCGATTCTTCGCATCAGGTTTACGACAACGATCCATGGTTTCACGATTCAGATTGTGCCTCGCTTTCGTCATCTTCGTTGCTGGGTTTCGTCAGTGCAAAATAAAATGTTGCTACAGGCGCCATCTTTGTTTAGTGTGACGACGTTACCATAGTGATGTAACTAAAATTTCCGAAACTCGTCAATTCAAAATTAAACAAATTTTTTTTGTACTGCCAACTACACATCTGTGTATTAATCATAAATTAAGTTGCGCATTCGAAATATCTAAGATTTAGTTATCTTGAAAATTTATAAATCAGCGAGATTAATGTATTATTGTAATCTGCTGAGATAACAAACTGTTTAAGTTAACATAATCCACTATTAAGTGGTAATAAAGATGAAATTTTTTTAAATTAACATCTTTATTGAAACTATATTCAAGATTAATATTTCTTTGATTGCATTGAATAAATCCCCCAACATTTTTCACATTACATATGGCACAAAAGCTAATAACGGAGTAAACTCAACAAAAAGTTCATTTTAACCAAATTATCGCACTATGTAAACATAAACGCAGTCGTCTTTTCGTTAAACAAACATTCAAGATTTTGCACATTACAAACAGTAAGAAATATGCTTGAATGACATCAACAAAAATCGTCACAATTTAAAATAAATTCAAAATGACAATAATTCGACGCTTACAAATTTTCGACAATCTTGCCGAAATTTTCAGCTTTCCTGACAAATTCTCTTCATTCGCATAAACAAATCAATCAAACAAAATTGACTAATGTCTTAAACGATTTTGCGTCAGAAAACACACATCTACAATTTTTAACAACAGCAAAAAAATAAGAAAATTATTAAACAAATATTGACGAGTAACAGGCACGTTTGCAAACAAAATTACCCAGTCAAAAATAAACCTTGTACAGAAATAAAATTTGTTCTTAATCCATGAAGATTTAACAACGAACAAAATAACAGCCAAGGCAAATTTTTAAATTTTTTAAATTTCTAAATTTTAACCAAGTTCAAATATTTTTAAATTTCTTTGCACATTTTACAAGAAACTCAAACAACGAAATGTTCGGAGAAAACTCACGTAAAAGATGTTCATCAAATTACTAAGTAAATAACATAAGCGTTTATAAAATTACAAAATGTTAACGTTATCTGAATAATATAATCAACAAATTTAACCTTAAATTAAGGTGATAGCAAAATAAAAAAATTCGAACTTTAAAGACAAAAAATTGTTGAATCTTTTTACTTTAAATTTCAAACAACGTCGAGGTTTGAATAATTAGCGTTTAAACCACAATGGCAAATTACTCAAATCACCAAATTCAAAATAAATCTTAATAAATTCATAATCCAGTTTCAACATTTTTAACATTACAAGCAAGAACAATCGAGGTCACCTCATTGAACTCTTTTTTCACTCAGCGTAAATTTTAAACTTTTAATATTGTTTTTATACAAATACCAGTGGTTATTTTAAAACCTTAATCAACAAACTCCATTTAAAATTCGAAGTAACTCAAAATGATCCTATAAACGGTGTTTTAAGAAAATTTAAGTTAAATGACGTTCGAAAAGTATTCACAGCGCCATGCATACCCAACGATTCAGCTTACGACGATGGCATTGCGTGTTCGCGAACTGATGTACATGTACTAGCACTGTACAATTGTGATACTGTACCAGGGATTATTGACTAAAAATAGAATTCAACACTTCGATAAGTGTTTTTCCCCGAAGTCAAAATATCTTAACATCCACAAGTTAAAATATTACAATATTATTTTAATATACAATAATAAAATAGTATTGAAAAATCTGCAAATAAGCTTTAATGCTAAGAATTTCCACAAAATGTGCTGTAAAAAATTTAAACAAACTTCCTTCACGATAGCCTCTAATTATTTCGTTACGAAATATAAAAATATGTAATAAATAAATCAAATAGTTCCAGTTAAATCATTTCATTACATAAAAATAAAACATACAATCGGATAAATACGAGTACTTGTATTCATTTGCGAAAGAGATTAATTTTTAACACAAAAAATCAGTAAAGTTAGTAAATATGATTTATAAACGGGCACATTTGCTAATAAAATTATTCAGTCTAACTTATTAAAAAAAATTATAATAAGAGTACAATTTGTTCTTAATCCGTGAAAATTTCACTACGTGCAAAATAACTTCCTAATCATTATTTTAATTATAAAAAATTTTCTAACTTACATTTAAATCTTAACAAATTCATAACCCAGTTTCAACATTTTTAACATTACAAGCAAGGACAATGGAGGTCACCTCATTGAACTCTTACTTCACTCAGCATCGCCGACATCTACAAAATATATAATAAATCTTCATTCTACACTGTATTTATAAAAATAATTATTTAAAAAAAACTTAATCAACAAAATCCACGAAATGATCCTATAAACTGTTTTTCAACAAACAACCATACCAAACTGCACAAAACATTTGCCACGTTACATCTGGACATATACAGTATATCAATGGAGTTAGGTTAATTCGACGACTTGATATGCTCATTTTATATTTAACGGGATTACGGGAGATAAGCTTGCAGTTTGAAATGCACGTTTTAACTTGGGCCGCAATCTTTCTATACTGATCATATGTGAAGAGTTTTCAAATTAGAATTAGAATATTAGTGTAAAATCGATTACGGTACATCGTTGCAGTTTCCGCAACAAATGCAATTAAATAGTGTGAATACTCCACAAAATAAAAGTATGTTACCTTCTAGCATTTTTTACGACATTCTCATTTTTAATGCAATAAACGATAATTTTAACATTTTTGCCAGCTTTACACTAGCATTGACAGAGACCACTAAACGGTCACGTGGTTTCAAAATAAACAAGTTAAAATAAAAAAATCATTTTCGTTCTAAATGAAAATGTTACTTTTATTCATTTAAATTATTTTACTGTTTTGTTTGTTTGTTAGTTAGTTTGTAAGGTAGTTAGTTAGTTAGTGCGTTAGTTTGAGCCCACCAATGTACGACTGTTACAAAAAAATCTGATTTCAAATAAAATGTTACATCTCAATAAAACTCAAATACGCGTCTCTTCTTTGCACTAAATAAAGTACAGTGCAATAAGTTCAACAAAATGGCAACATCAATTTTCGAATTTCAAACTTTTTCAATTAAGTCGGAAAAATCACACACGTGTTTAAAATTAAAAATTAAAAAACTAATAATCCACAACATAATCAACATTCGTCACAGCACACCGTAAAAATTACACAATCATTGCGCTCAACGAAATTACAAGTACCACGTTAGGCTTAAATCACAATGGCGGCTTTCGAATTGCGTCAGAGTTTAACTTAATAGAATTTTAAACATTTCACCAAAGAATTCAAAACGAGTGCAACGCAGTACTTGCTACGACTGAGCGCTACATTCATTTTAAAACAAGTTTAAACTTTTAAAACATCACAACTCCCATCGCTCGACACGAACAAAGGACAAGAAAAGAGCACTAGCAACGGGTTTATTTTAAGTTTCGCGATTGGCTGTTGCTAGGCGACACAACGCCGTCTGCGGAGAATTTTTCGAATCACACTTACTTACTAATTTAACCATTGTATTTTAAAATAAACATTTTAAACAAAAATTGAAGGTATAAATCAAGTTTAATTTATTCAATTTTATTCTTCAACTTATTAAATTTAGCTTGGTAATAAATTACCGTGTAAAACTGAATTTTTCCACGTTAATGTTAATCACTTGCCACCAGAATCGTTGTTATAAAATATCACACGCACTAAAAATTTATTAATTATTATTTTTTCCCAATCTCAACTCGCACTAAAAATTTATTAATTATTATTTTTTCCCAATCTCAACTCGCACTAAAAATTTAAGTTTAAAGTTACTTTTCTTGGTGTTATTAACGACTGCGTTATAAATGGCAAAATTTTCATAACGAAAAAAAATGAGATAATTTCCTGCTAGCGTGCGACGAGAATTCCATTTGTCCATTTTCCCCCAGAAAAATATATAAAATGTAAACTATAAAGTGGTCATTTATTTTATTTCTTATTGTAACTGATTTAAATAAAATTTCCATTCAAAATCACGAAGTTGAAGGAATTACCGTGACTCGTCTACGTGTACAATCTACTCACGCAAGAATATACACGCATCATTTTATCATAGCTGTTAAGATTGATCGAATCCAAAACAATTTTTTTTTTTTCAGCATCAAACAAAGGCAAATTTGGATGTTCATTTTACAGATTAGCTCTACAAAGCTCGCAAAAAATTCTCAGAGAATTGCCGTGTAAAATAATTTTTTTTTTCTACATAACTTATGTACAATACCTGATCTCTGTTCAAGTGATTGGAGCGTTAGTGATGTATTGGTATTTGAGTAAACAATATATACACTGTGTACAAGACTGAAAAATGGTGAAAAACGAAAAATAATTGCCCGCTTTCAACAAATTTCAATCAAATTGTCTCAATGTTTGATGTTTTCTTAATGTTTATTATCAATTTACCACATTGATTTTTTTATTGCTGCGCGCAATACTAAAAATTATATTTTCCTGAAATTGTGTTACAAGTACTCGTATATTTCTTCCATTTTTCCCGCAGAAAATAATACGTAGTACAAAATTAAAAATTCTCGACCTCACTTTCTTAAATTTGTAATGGAATAGGAATAGTTTGGTGCGATTTTGGTAAAAGTTAAAGTCAAACAGTTTACTTAAATAGTTATGTTTATTTTAGGTTCAATTTTGATCAATTCGCTCAGGTGGTCTCTTCGGCCGCCACACTGTTCAGTTTTGACGTTTGCACTATATCATATAAAAAGAAAGCTTAAACGGTACAGGGGAATCGTAGAAAAAAATATTTTGGAAACCACTGGAGTTCTATACCATTCAAGATAAATCGACGAGAAAGGCAATATCCTGATAAATGCGTGAAAGGATCATCAACACCTTTAACGCACTTGACACTGTGGAAAATATACACTGGACGCCGTTTAATGTAGTCAAAATGGCCTGGTCCCGAAGTGATTACATTAAGCGGCGTCTAGTAGCTACAACCAACAGGTGATAGTTAGGATACTAAACAGAAAAACATTGACACGTGTCCCATCTCACGTGTATTAAGTGCCCATCAACACACCTGAAAGTCAACACATAGCACACAAACTGCCAGAGCTCTCACTGGTTCATTGACAATACCCTCACTGCGTCAGTAAAGACCAGCGAATTACCAACATGCAATCAAAACTTCTTAGGTATAAATATTTAATTCCTTAAAATAATAATAGATAAAAGATACGTAGTAGGATACATTTTGACTATAAACTTCGATTTTTTTTACACGAGCGTGGTTTTTAAACGGCTTATAAAAATAACACATCTGAAGTAAAATATCACATTTCAACAAAACATAAAGCATGTCTTTTTTTGACATGCAACTTCAACAAAATGACGACATCAGTTTCCGAATTTAAGACATTTCATGTGTACATTTCGGAACGGCATTTTAAATTAAAAATTAGAAACTAATACTTCACTAAATAACCAACATTTATCACGCTACACACTGTAAAAATAACAAGATCAGCGGAATCGTATAAGTACAAGTAATACGTTAGGCTTAATTCCATTAATTTCCAAATTTAAAATTTAAAGTTCTATTAAATAACATTTTAACGAATTCTTTAAAACTCATACAACGTAATACGTGCTAACATTAAGAACTACGCTTATTTTTAGGTTTAGATATTTAAAAAGACCACAATTTCCACCGACCGAAAAAGAGAAAAAGCTAATGACGGGTTTACTTTAAGCGGTAAACATGTAATGAAAAATAATTAACCTACATGTAAAAAAATAGACGAGCACGGATTATTTCTCAAAATTATTAAAATTATTAAAAATTAGCACATAGTATTAAATTACACACCAAATGCAATAAAATCATTTCAGTGCAAATTGGAGACATGTACAATTGGAACAAAGTTGCAAATCATACTTAATATTATGAAATATTAATGCGGAAACATTCATAAAAATAAATAAATTACAAAAATTTATTGCAAAATTAAATTTTGCAACAACATTGCGTATCCTCTCACATGAGCTTAAGTTGAGTATCACAACACATTTACAGTAATCGTGATGCCCAAAGAAGCTGCGTGTGCTCAAAGCAAGTAATTTACAGTAATGGAAAAACCGAGTAACTGCCAAGAAAAATTATTAAGTAACATAAAATTATCAAACCTTAAAAACACAGTCGCCAACCAATTGTGTAACATTAGTCAAACGAAATACGGTAATTATTTTCACTCATTTTGCTTACAATTCAGATACAAAATTTACAAAAAATTTCAATTAAATCGACACATAGCTCAAACTGAGAACAAAATATTTAAAAGCAAAAACTTGAAAATAATGTACAAGTACGATAAATTGCAACAAAAATATAAATTGTGATAAAATTTACAACCACGCAATTTATCAAACATGCTTTAAATTATTGCAACCAAAATTCACAACAACCGTTTAACAAAAGTTAGAAATTACAAATTGTCAAATTCTTATTTTGAAGAATCTTCAATAGCTGCTGAGTGTAACGTGTCTTAATATTTGCAGTAAAATCAAACAAGATACGTAACTACCAAACACTTTCTTAAGTATACAAATGGTGTCAAGCAAAATTATTTTGAGACTTTCGATAGAACCCTTACACGTTAACCGAGGAAAATGGATGACTCGCAAAATAAAAAATGGCTTTAAATAAATACAGTTTGTAAGGTTAAAAATTAAATTAATTTACGTGCTCGTTTTTACACGAATCAAGAACTGTATCCTCGTAAAATTCAAACAAAACGCATAAATTCTAAAGAAAACTCAGTTTTCCAGAGATACATTTGCATTTAGATTGTATTAATGTTACTCCACATAAGCAGTCAGTGATAAATTAATTAAATACTTAAAAATGTTTGATAAAAATGATGAACATTATTAAGCCAAAATATAAAAAATGGCGAAATCGAATATTTTTCACGTTCGAAAAACCAAATTTGATGTTGATACTGACAAATAAAAATTGAAATTTACTGTAGTTTAAAGTTTATACCTTAACATTTAAACTTTCCATTGCTCGTCAACATTTACTAGACTTACGTATTTTGCTTCGATTTCCCGTAACCGACGACCACAACGAACGAGCAGCCATTTTCGAGTCATCGCGCTCTGCACTCACGTGGAGAACCGCCATCTATCGATAATGTTTGTAACAATAATGACAAAATAAAATCGTTAGACCAAGGAGTTGTATTTAGACATACGGTGTTTTAAAATTAATTAATGACTACTCACTACTTCGTTATATAACTTCATTCAACAATAAACAAAATGTCTGGATTCGCTTAATAAGTGATTTCTTTTTAATCTGTGCAAATTACATAATTGGAAGGCAATCATGAGCAAGCACAATTAACACAAAAATTTAACAGACACAAAAATAGAAATTGTGGTAATTTTATTTTTTGGTAATTTTTATTTTAAATTTCATTATTATTATTTATTATTTTATTTCATTTTAATTTTTATCTCTTCACATCATTCTGTGCACATCAAATGTCGATCAATGTGGCACAAAGAACATGAGCAGACACTTTTTATGGATTTGTTTTCTTGAACAAAAATAATTTAAAATACCTTTTGGTTTTTACGCATTCGACTACCTCCGCCATTTTATGTCATTTATGCAATGGAAAAAAATTTCCAAACATTTAAATCAAAAACTCAAAAATTGCACTATGATGAACACAAAAAAATAGATAAAACGCAACCATTTTGAACTTTTTTTTTAGTCTAACAATTTGTTTTATTTCTCAAAAATTGAAATTGATCAGTTTTGGTTGTCGAATTGATTCCGCAAATTCTGTATTCCCAGTACGGTATACAAATGAATGGCGTTCGTATTTCCAAATATCATCCGTATCATGTGCAACATTTATTACTATTTTACAGTAAAATTCCCAAAATCCGGAGTTTTCAAAAGAGTCCGGATTTTCGGACCTGTCCGAATGACAAAATTTTTCCTTATTATATTCGAATTTTTATCAAAATTCTTTGTCAAATTTAAAATGTATTAAAATTCTTCCTTAAATGTGAAGTTTTACCAAAATTTTTCGTTAAATTTACACATTAAAATTACTGTCTTAGAATCCGGAATATTCGAAAATCTGGACTGAGCAAATCCCCAAGTAGTCCGAATTTTTAGACTTCTACTGTACTAATTATCAATTTCTCTTTAAAAACCAAAATTTAAACACACTCGTGTTTAAAAAATCCACTTTAACATCATGATTCGTGATGTTACCAAACCGCGCGAGAGACAAGGCAATAAATGAGCTTCAGTTGTAAAACCAAAAATCGTCGTTGTCGATGACAAAATCCTCTTTTTCAGCGCACAACAAATACAAATATTTAAAAGTTTCAGCGAGAACAAACGAATCCATTCTACAAAATTAAACCTCGATTACAACATCGCTTTAACCTCATTACAACAACATTTTTTACCTATCCTCGACTCCCCATTCTCACATCTTTCACAGCGACAAATCCGCTTATCGACTGTCGAGTGAGGCAAAGAATTAGACATTGAGATTATTTAATTGTAGGGTGACTGCCCGTCAGTGAGATAAGGATTTTTTTTAATTTTTATACCTTTCAAATTTCGTTTACTACTAGCTGCAGGTTTGTCCGTCAGTCAAGGTGGAGAATATTTAGTGCGTTTATTTGAGTTTTCCGTTGCTACTTTTAATTTTGTAAACGTACTGTACAAAATTTAAGCTCCCAAATATTAAAATTGTGCGTCACAAACCTACTCTTTAATTGCACAAAACTGACGCATAATTTTAAATCCTGTAAACCTTAAAATTAAGAGAAAATAATCTGTTTGAGATGCTGAGGCAATTTATTGAAGAAACAACTCACACCAGAGAAAAATAATTGCGAACAAGAAATAACTACAAACTGTACTAACATTATTTGCAAAGTTAAAACGAATTTCTAAAACTAAGTGTACAAAAATCCATTTCGTCATTGAAGTTATGTTTTTTGATAGAACAAACTTTGTTGAAGTCGCGTTGATCAAATCGCAAAAACAGCTTGCGAATTGCGTCATGCGTAGTTGTTATTTATCACCGAAAGACGGCGCTGATGTCTACAGTTTTGTCACGTGACGTCCACCGCCATATTGATTCACATTCCATTCGTGGGCGGCGAACGATTCGCAGCGGTTCTCGTGCGAGAAATTCAAAATCTGCGTAAATTATGAATATTGTGACTGACTTATGTGGTAATAATGATATTTAAGGATTCAAGCAATCACTGGAATCATGTAACGTGGATTTAAAACTTGATTTTTAATCTTTTAACAGAAATCTCTGTTAGGGTTAAGAAAATCGAACGTTCTCACGAGCCAAATTGTCTTTTAAGCTCCGAGGAGAGATTGTAAAACGCTGTTACGTGTATAAATTACTACGATGATAATTATTTTGTTTTATTACTGTTTTAAAATTTAACTGTTTTGCATTTATTTACCGCAATTTATGAAAAACTTTACATTTGAAGAAAAATTTAAAAAATTGTAAACTTTTATCAATTGAAAAACATTTCAAATTTAGCACAAAATGATATTAACATTATTTATTGCTTAATTCGAAATGTGAATTTTTTGTTGGTGATCGTGTTTATTGTTGTTTTTAGTACTCAAATTTTTAAAACCTGAACCTAAAATTTTTTCGTTACGTAGACAATTTTATTGAATTACAGTATAAATTTTTGCATTCGCTCATGAAATTTTTTTTCGCCAAAAAATATTATGTATAGATGTGTCAAATTTTATTTTATTTAAATTTTATCTACTTAGATGTTGTACACAGCAAGAGTTTAAATTTTAAAAATTCACTTTTAGGTTATTGATTTACTTAATGTAAAAATATGAATTTTGGATAGCAAGTTGGTTGCGACTATTCTACACGGTAGTGTAACTAAGTAAATACTTTTCAGAATTGATTTCCCCGTACTTCAATACTTGAAGTGATTTATATTACCGAGCAGTGTTTTTTGCGGTCATTTGCATTGCAAAGTTACATTGCGATGTTACTTTTCAATATTAAATTTGTGTAATTTTTTTAATCGTGTGAAACGCACAATAACCTTAGAAATACAATGTTAATGTAATATCAGCTTAGCACTGATTTTTAGATTTATTAATAAATACTTGTTAACTTTTTAACATTGTTAACATTTTCAGGATATTAGTTATCTATAATCCTGGCATAAACGAAATTTTCTCGATAAAAATTATTGCAAATTGGATGACGACGCCGCTCGCCCTAAAATAATACTTTGTGAAATTTGTATTTGAAATTATTGTGTAAATTTAATTAATTGTTGTAATTTCTTGTTCTATATTACATCTAGCTTTTTATTGTATATTTAATGTGTAATTAACCGTGTTTTATGGACCTTATAGGCTGCGGAGTAACATCTAAAAATTATTTGCGTTAAAAATATCTTAGGAAATTTGTGTTCGTGATTTAGGAATTGCTTATTTTATAAATAAGCAATTTTTAAAATACGAGTACAAATGTTTCTTGCCTTTAGTTACAGATCTTCGTCTTGCTGGTTATTGCAATATTCTCTTTAATTATCGGTAAAATGGTTTCAGGGTCAAATATTTTATTTAAATGTTAAGAGTATTTTAATTTAGTATGCTAAATTTGTGGAGTAAAACCAAACTGTAATCAAATATACTGTAGTCTAAAAAATTAAATGTATTTATGAACTTCATTTTGTAAATGCATTTTTTGTTTGAAAATTTAACAGTGTACCTAACATTTCTATTTAATTTTTATTGCATTCTCTGCACACCTTGTTGATATGTCAGCAAATTACAATATCGTAACATCCGTAAGTCTGATACGAGATAATTCCAAAGCTTTAACATCAGTAAAACAAAAAATTTATTGATAATGATCTACCAAACTGCAATGTTGTAGAATACTTTACACAAGCACATTTAGTGAAGGATTTAAGACTATATTCAACTTAATAACATGCTGTAGACTAAGGATATTCAACTTTTAATTTTGAGGCCTGTTTTGGTCGAAGAAATCACTGGAAAATGAAAATTGTATGATTGTTTTTAATACCCGTTTTGCCATTTCCCTCTGTGTGGAAATTTAACAACTTTATCTTATTTAAAACTACATAAATATTAATCATAAAAATCGATGTGTATTTATTTTATTAAGACAAGTAGTCAACCTGCCA
This sequence comes from Stigmatogaster subterranea, assembly GCA_034696085.1. Taxonomy (NCBI): domain Eukaryota; kingdom Metazoa; phylum Arthropoda; class Chilopoda; order Geophilomorpha; family Himantariidae; genus Stigmatogaster; species Stigmatogaster subterranea. The sequence continues at coordinate 841 of JAQIWS010000661.1, read as the reverse complement.
CTTCGCGGCGGGCAGTTTGTTTTTTGTGTTGGTTTGATTGATGTGTTGTGGCTTTGTTGTGTGTTAGATGGCGTGGTGTTTTGTTGGGTGTTTTAGTCGTAGCAATGGACGGCGTGTGTGATTTGCGTTTGCAGTTGCATGCCGGTGTGAGTAAACGAAATGCGGCGGGAATTTTGGTGCATCGTGCTCTAGCGGTTGTTTTAAAGAAGAGAAAGGACTTGTGGCAAGCGGAAATCGATGTGGCGCGGAAGGAAAAATTTTGCGTGTGTCTTTGTATGGCGTCAAGCAGTTGGCTAAGGATGTTGCGGCTATTTCGGTTTTGTGGCTGGGGTTTTGGTTTCGTAGTATTGATTTAGTGTTTTTTTTGCTGTAGATTGGGATCAAGTAGTGGCTGTTTGTCATGATTTGGTGGACTCGGTTGCTTTGGCGGAGTGCGATATGTGTACACGTTACTAGAAATAAAATTATCGCTAATTTACATAATGACATTCAGCTTTAACAAAATTTCTCAAATCTGAAAAATTCATTATCCAGTGATTAACACTTAATTTAATTTCAATCAAAAGCATCAAAATACGCCACATTTTTCTGTAACAACAACATTTTATACTCCGGAATCCACTTCTTCGACTAAACGTCTGTAGTTACAGAAATTTCTTTTTAAAAGTTAAAAGTTAAGCAGCCACAACGTTTAATTTTCACTATACAAAAGCCCTAGCGTACCATTTTTATTCGGGTGTGATAAAATCAAGAAATGAAAACAACGGAGATAGCTCAGCCCTGAACATTAATTTCAACAAAAGTCATAAACTGCGCAGAACGAACACCACAAGTTTTAAGT